>JAHBCN010000907.1:0-141337 GCA_019359885.1 Listronotus oregonensis
AAATCATTCCTATGTAGAAATTATTAACAAAATTTTAACAATTTTCAATACGGTATTTATTTGATTGGTTATTTGGGTCGTCACAATGGTCGGTATCAAGAACCGTAAAATTAATTAAATAATTCAGTGTACGAAACGAGAATATTTCAATTAAATTCCTAAAGTAAACGAAACACCAGTGTACGAAACAAGAAAACACCGGTAAATATTTGAAGTAAATTTAATTTTACCATGAACATGATTATGCATATATAAATCCATAAAGTTGCACATCATCTGCATTTTTAAATAAACATTTGGGCATATCGCGATTTTAAACGACTCAAATGAAAATCTATATTTAAATCTCTTGCAATACACATTACCAGTATTTGTGAAGAAATTGTCACTTTTACTTTGGAGGGAACGACTTAGTCTTTGCATGTACATATTTCGCAATATGTACATTACTCAGATTCAGTGGCGTGCGGTGACATTTAAAATAAGGGAAACAATTTATAAAAACTTATCTATTAATGGAGACATGGAAAAATAAAAGTCGATATTACTATATTTTTTTTATTAAATAACAATAAATAATTTACTTATAACCAACAAAACATATAAATAACAGATGTTTTACAAGTGGTAAACGTAATATCTTAATAAAAATGGTAAAATTAGCTCCTAAAATTTGTATAGTTAAAGGAATGTTTAAATTTTTTATGTAAAACTACTATACACTCAAGTTTGACATTCATTACATTCAACCTCTTTCATTCATAATCATTCAAAATCCTAATTAAGCACACGTTAAATAAATAAATAATAAATATTTTAGAAAAAAACATTTCCAGTCATTTCGTGTGTAGATTAAAACTACAATAAATAAACATATAGTATACCTCTTAAATTTTTTTTAGTTGGACTAACGTAAAAACCAAGTGATATTAAATTTGGTTTACCAAACAGATGTTATTCCATTATTAAGAAGACCGAAAGACTTAAGATAAAATTTACTTAAAGTGGCTAGTTTATATTAAATTTTGGTCATATTAATTGCGTACAGAGTTATCAGTGGCTAAATCCAAAAAAACGGTCGTCTTACTTAATTTCTTTAAGTTTGTTTAATTCAAAGGACTAGTAGTGCACCATAAAATCAGAAAAAAATTTGGTTGAGTTTGCAATGTTAACCAGTACAAGTTTAACAGAAAAACAACTTCAGCGTTTACGCGAAGGAAAGTTCTTTTTCACGAAAAATTTATTAACTTTTGATTTAATGACGTTATAGGTGATAAAGTATGAGACGTGCTTTTTTTTACAAGAAATGTGTTTCTACTTTAACTATTGGAATTAGCTATAGGTAAGTGCGTAGCAATTCTGATGTACGTATATATTTTAGGTTTTGATTCTTATTACTTGACAAATATTGATTTTAATTAAGGGCAGTTTAATTTGTACGCACGTAAACGTAACAGCTTATAAGTAGCACGCACTGATAGTATTTTAATATAAAAGTACTGTTTCAAAACAATTAGGTATACACATAAATAAATTGGTTTTCGTTGTTGATTAGACTTCGTTACATTCAAGATATGCCCGCTGACAGTTGTCTCCGGATCTTCCCCGCCGACCAGCTTCATACAATAAATCGAAAGTGGTTGAACTTGTTGATTTGTCTAAGACGAAACCAGCTGCGTAGCTAAAAACAAACATTTGATGTTGGTATGGTACATTATCAGAAAAGCAAAGTTATACATTATTAGGTATTGGGAATGTAAAACAGCCACCGAAAAAGAAAAGTGGTCTGCGCGTTACATACGTTATATGTATTCCTAAGTTCTTTTCCCCTGAACACAAAACCAGGGTCGTACCCCAGAAATTTTTTCACCTTAAAAACAGGACAAATATATGCAAAAACTTTGTGTTTTATTTTCCAAATGTATATTTTTTTACAAAAATATCATGGAAATTGAAAATCGACTTTAATAAATCATCATTTAGCAAAGAACAGCTGATTTAACCCAAATTTGGTGTACGGGTATTTTGGGTTTCGCTGATCACAAATTCGATTTGCAAAATTCAGGATACGAAAAATCAAGAACTTTTTCACTTAATGCCAGATTTGGTACATAAAGGTTTTAAGGGACGCTGATCACGAATTTGTGGTCAGCTTTGCAAAATTAAAATTGACGAATTCCATATGGCGGACAAGATTTTCAAAAATCATTTGATTTTATTTTTAACGATATTGTCCGCAATTTAGAATTTTGAAAATCTAATCTTAAATTCGTGATCAGCGACCTGATGAAGATTTGATCTGCCATATTAATTCCCTAGTAACCTTTCACAAATCTAACATCCGCAAATATCAAATCTAAGACGATAAAAGAATTGATCGTAGAAGAAGAATCGAGCCGTATGTCTTTAAATTATGTTCCAGCTTCTGGAATATGTTCTTTAATGTTTACCCTGTTTCGGAATAACGAAGAAAATATAAAATTTGCGCTATTTCTTTGTTTTTTTTCACTTTCAATATAAGCTGATCATCATATCAAAATTTTTTTAAATGTTAATAACTAATATTCACAAATTAATATGTTAAAATAAAATTAACGTTAAATTTTTATAACAACTAGAAATGTCAACTTAGTTTTATTTCTAGGATATTTGTTTTTGTTTCATAGATTATCGTGGTTTAAAGAAATTAAGTTTAAATAAATTGCGTAGAAAACCAATATCATCCATGGTGTGTAAAATTTTTTAAAAGATAATTTAATATGCTATTTTTTTAGAATAAAATATACAGGGTGTTCCAAATGAGGTTAGGTCTATTAAATTTATTGTCTGACTCCGTATATTTATTCTAAAAACGGCAGAATATTCAAAAATCATTAAAAAGAAACTTTTATATAAAACTTTTTTTTAACTCTTTTACCTAAAAAAATATAGGGTCATTTTAAAACTTACAATTTTTTTGATTTTCCCCCGTATCTCTGAAGCTTATAAACAAATTTGAAATTTTGATTTTACCATTTTAAGATTGACCCAAAAAGGGCACATGGCGCCTATAGGTATAATTGTTTTTTTATAGCACTAACAGTTACGAAAATACCCTGTAAAAGTGTCGAAAATGGGACATTGTACGTTCATCTCGTTATAGTTCAGAATTACTTTTAAACAAATGGACTTTGCATGCTTGCTACTAAAAGTTACCTTAATTATTATTTCACCACCGCTTAAGGCTGGATTTAGTGCTCGACCGACGGTGAATTATGTTGTTATTATTTTTGTTTTTTTTTCCTTACGCTGTACTTCGTTTAATTTAATAAAAAGGGGAATATGAGTTATACTTAAGTCCTAAAAACACTTTTCCAGCACTTAAACATGGTACAATGTTTTAATTTTGGTCCCCAGGATTGAAATACGATTGTTCCGCGCCTTCAGCCGCTGTAAACCGAAAAAGCTTTGTAGCTCTAAGCCCACATGTTTACTAGTTAAAGGCCAAAGAGAAAGTGCAAAAAGCTTTACTTTATTTTGGTGGCTTGAAGTTGGGTTAATAATCAAGGTACAGCACATTCCACGATAATCGTTGATTTCTCGTTTTACCTGCTACTGTTAGTTGTAAGACTCAATAAACTTTGGGGACCCGCATGTAGGTCCGGACATAAAATTTCCTTTTCTTTATTATTGTACCTACTTTTTGGGTATACTATGTAGGTTAAAGGCAAATTACAGGTGTTCAATATAAAGCAGAGTCTTTTCATCAGTCGTTTTTCAAAGTTATTTTCGTGTGTTATTGAGCAATTCAAAGAATGGTCCTAAACAATTGGATAGTAGGTACTTAGGACCTGCACCCGGTGCCTACACACAGATATTTGTCAGGCAAATATTTATGGCTAGGTTTACCACTGAGGGTTGTCTTTTAAGTTTTATTGTGGTCGAAAAATCAACGAGTTATTGGGGAATTCGACTATACATTCCATTTCAGGTTGGTATAATACGCTCGAGATTGTTGTAATGGATTCATGACGAAAGGCTAAGGACATATTCCAGGAAAAAGTTAGTCCCTAGTACTTGTTAGGTCATCAGTCTATTGCACGTATCAAAGCCATTGACCGTGAAGGCTAAAGAGGTATTTTATGTTATGTTATTATTTAAATATTAGTTTATATAACAATACTGATATATTATTGTAACCGTATATTAAATGATGTTTGTTTAATGTTTAAATATATATATAATAACTTGATTTATACACATACTAAGATTAGATACGATTAGATATAATTAGATATATTTAGATGCAGTAAGATAAGTTTATACCATTTTTATATATTTATATTAAAGCAAAAAGTATGTTTTATACAGTGTTCTTTGTTTGACTTCTCTTGACGTACTCAGATATTGAACCAAGTGCTAGCAGAAGTACACCATGTGGCGACCCTGCCATGAGAAGTACACCACATGGCGATCCTACCAGTTACATGTTGGTGAAGTTAAAAAAGTGCATGCCGTCCAGGGATATGGTAAATAGACGCTAATATGGGTAAATCATTCCTCTCCAAACATGCGGAAATTACTGACTCTGGAGTAGTCAATTCAAATTTCATCGTGGAACAAGAAAGCGTATCCAAGTACCTACCGATGTAAGAGTTCTACTATATATATTGACAGTTGTTGTATTGTTGTTTCTACTAAAAATAAAGCAGACCTATCGAAAGCAACTTAAGAAGAATCTCTCCAGAAGTATGTATTTCAAAACTCCAGCAGTAGAATCCCAGCGTAGTTTGAGAAGTCCCAGAACCAGAACACTGAACAGCGTTGGACATAACCCCACAGCAAGGATCAACCCTCAACCCAGAACACAGACAGCAGTATAGTATAAGTTTATTAGGAAATTTTTTTATTATTTGTAGCATTTTATTATGAACATTGTGTTAAAGTCTGCTTGATGTCATAAAGTTTCAAAACATTTATTAATTGAAAATTATTATTTTTTCATTTTATTACGATATTATGGTATTTAATTCGCTACATGAGTCCTCGTATACTCAGTTAAATTGTGCGACATTATAAAAAAGAGCCAAAAGAACGCTGAATAGATTTAGTTAGAGTAAATAATTTTAATTCTAGAAGTAGGGAAGTTAGAAAATAAGTTTCATAATATACAAAAAGAGGTCCAAGCATCTGCTATTGACGACCCAAACGTTGTAAAATCATATTCACGATAATAAAAGCTATTGAATCTCAATTCCTTTTTAAATCGCGTTCTCTCTCCTGAACGAAAGACTAAAAGATTTAGTTAAGGAAAAATAACTGAATCCGAACAATTAAAAAATAATAGTAATACCGAGAAAATAAATATGCAGAAAATTTGATTTAAGAATAGCGGTATCTTTGTTACCATCTATGGATAACACGAAAATAGCACTAAACAGTTAATTGACGCAATTGAGTTATATAGCAGTCTTATCGATGATAATGGGCAAACCCTTATTGATTAATTACGTTTTAAAAACAAACTACCAAAAGGAAACCAATAATCTAAATAAAAACAACAGGTATACACAATGTAATCGAGGTCGCAAGGTCGAAACAAACCGGCGACCCGGGTTTATTGTGCTTACAGTATGCGATAATTTAAGTTCAAACAAGGTAGTTTTAAATAAGTAAGCAGTAATAAATAACAAGATATCAAGTTACAATATAAACGCATTAAATTACATAAGTGTTAATTATACTGAAGAATATTATTGTTTTTAATTGACTCAGGTGCGAGCATTTATTTTTGGAGAATTCCTTAATTAATACTTGTTAGCAAAACACTATAGAGAAAAACTAAAAATACAAGGAATTCCACATTGTCTATCGGTGAAATTAATTTTTCAATTAGGAATGAAAATTTTCCAATAAGTTTGTTGTTATAAAAAATTTCTGATTCTCATATACAGGGAGTATTATAGATTTTCTTTCTAAATATTCAAAGCAATAATTAATTATGAAACATTAATTTCTTTTAAAAATAAGAATGGGATACAAATGTAGTGCCACTACAATCCAAATATGATTATTATACTATTATTCCCCCGAGATGCGAAGCATTAGTTACACGGATATGAGTGCGTTGTGATGAATGATTTAATATGTGAAGGAGTAATTGTAGCAAGTACCTTATAGTAAAACCAGAAAATAACGAAATTCCGGTACGAATAATGAATGTAAACGAACTAGGGTAAAATTTTCAGCCAAAGCTAAATACCAGATTACGATGTGTGCAAGTTTGAAAAAGTGAGATATCGGTCCAAAGGTAGAAAAAGTGCTTAATCTGATACAGACACCTTCAGCAAATATCGAAGAAAGTGTTAGCATTTGTGTTAAGTATGCAGACATTTTTCACTTAGATGAAGATCCTTTAACAGTAACCAATGCCTTCAGCAAAAATAAGGCTAAAGAAGATGCACAACCTGTAGACACCAAGCCATACAGATTACCACATGCACAAAAAGAGGAGATACATAAACAAATCGGCTAAATGTTACGAAAAGGCACTTACGGCCTCACCTGCTAATTGTTCCGGAAAAAGCAGATAGTAATGGTGTTGTCACATAGGGTAGTGATTGACTACAGGATGCCTGACAAAGTTATGGGATGACGGTTTCAGCTTGCCAAACATTCTGAGATTTTGGACTCCTTGTCCGGAGCAATATATTTTTCATTTAGACTTAGCGCAAGGATACTACCAGGTAGAGTTAAGCATCCCGCCAAAAGCCGACCGTGCACAAAATAGAGAGAGGCAATTCCAGATGAAAAGATTGCCTATGGGTCTAAAATTAGCCCAACATTCTCCAGGCTCATGACAGTGACAATGGCTGGATTAAACTAGTCATGCTTTGTCTACTTAGACGATCTAATTGTCTTTGTAACTCTTTACAAAATTACAACAGAATTTGCTAAAAGTTTTTCAGAGACTCAGGAAAGCAAACTTTAAAGCTTAATCCGAGAAAATGCGATTCTTAAGGAAATTCTCTATTGACATATCATATCGGCAGATGTTTCACCAGACCCAGAAAAATTCGAGCTATGGTCGATTATAGTTCCAAAACTACGGAGGAGGTAAGCGATTTTCGCATTTGCTAATTACTATAGGGAAGTTTATTAGGAATTTTGCAGAAATAGCCCAACCGTTAAATAGTCTGAGTCGTAAAGGCAAAACTTTTCAGTGGATGATGAATGTAAACATGTATCTGAAACACTAAGGCAGGCGTTGGCAAAGCCTCCTTGTTACAATATCCAGATTTTTCAGAAAGAAAACGAGTTTGTGCTCAGAACAGATGCTAATCAAGGTACAGCACATTCCACGATAATTCGTTGATTTCTCGTTTTACCTGCTACTGTTAGTTGTAAGACTCAATAAACTTTGGGGACCCGCATGTAGGTCCGGACATAAAATTTCCTTTCTTTATTATTGTACCTACTTTTTGGTATACTATGTAGGTTAAAGGCAAATTACAGGTGTTCAATATAAAGCAGAGTCTTTTCATCAGTCGTTTTTCAAAGTTATTTTCGTGTGTGTTATTGAGCATTCAAAATAGCTAACCTAAACAATTGATATTAGTAGGTACTTAGGACCTGCACCCGGTGCCTACACAATAGATATTTGTCAGGCAACTATTTATGGCTAGGTTTACCACTGAGGGTTGTCTTTTAAGTTTTATTGTGGTCGAAAAATCAACGAGTTATTGGGGAATTGACCATACATTCCATTTCAGGCTGGTATAATACGTATGCCTGAGATTTGTATTTAACTTCTCAAGTAGCATTTAGTGAATTTTTCGGTAAATTCGCAATAATAAATTTTAGTAAACTATATTAAAGTATTTCTTTTATTTTTTAATTTGTCGCAGTTTGTGTTTTGTTTTTAGTGTATTTAGTTCTTATCCCTTTAAACATTTTTCCATTGTTTTTGTTTTCTTACTATTTTCTTTCTTTTAAGCTACAAGTGTCAGACCCATTTAATAAAGTTGACCCTGATAAGTTTTAATAAAAGATCTTTTAGTAGTAGCAGTTACTTATCAAACCCTCTTAATCTATTATATTGTGTTTTTAAACGTGCCTCTGTTTTTTTTTTTAATTTTTAGGCTTGGAAAATTCAAATAACTTTCAAACGAGTTTATATCTATTTTTTAAAGTACTTTAAAAGTCGTCATTTTAATCCAGTTCTTTATTCTAAGTACTTGCCTGTAAAATTAAAATTAAATTAAAATAATTAAAAAAACGAGCTATATGGGTAAAAATTTCCAAAAAGTGCAGATGTAAAACCCTAAACTGCAAAATTGTAATTAATGACTCTTAAAAACCGTGATTATGATTTCAGCAGGTTTGTAATCTTTTTAATTACAAATATACCTGGTCGGGTTTGAGAAATTTTGCCTTATAGCTTTGCGCCTTTACAGTAATCCTGTGTCTTACCTTCCAAGATGACAGAAAAGTGAACTTTGTCCAATGTCGGTGGAGCACTCGTGGTTTGCTTGACACATATATTTGGCCATGCAAGAGCTTTCGTCAGTTCCTAATGATCGTACATAACCCTTCATCATGGCGATACCAGCTACTGCTGCATCACTTACTGAGTCTTTGCGGCCAATATTTCTAGCAGCTAGAGATCGGTGGGAGAATGAGGTTTTGAGGGCATCGAGGAGATTTACAACGATGTTAATAAACTAAAAAATAAAACAAAATTTTCCGGGTATCCAGATTTATTATGCTATTGTTTGCTATACATAGGTGTGATTTTTAATAACATTTATATGTCTTCAAGACACTTTTTCGGTTTTTAAGCCTTAAGCTAAGAACAACATTCAAAAAATTCTAATATAAATATTTTTTGCGCTGGTTAAAATCCTAAAACCTTTATATTTACTTTTATTTTATAGTTTGTAATTATGTCAATTTTTATGTTAAAACATTAAAACTTTTTTTTCCAAAAATCTTTAAAACAGCTAAATTTAGGCGCGCGGTAATGTGCCAGGCCAAGTTCCGGCCCGACGCGCAAAGTGTGTTACACATTTCCTCCTATCATCACTTTGGTATCGTTACACATAAAGGTATGAGGTGTGGTTTTTAAATTCACCTAAGTATTTTAGTTACCTGGGGGCCGTTCAAAAACTACGTCACGCCAAATTTCACCATTTTTGGCCTCCTCCCCCCCTACATCACACCGCGACCCCCCTATAAAATATACGTCACAAAATCTGGATTTCCTCCCAACCTAGGTAAAAAATGAAATTAAATTTTGTAGTACTTTATTAACGTAACTAGTCCCAAAAGAGTATCAGACGCAAACAAAGTAAACAGGAAAGCTAAATGCAAACCTTTCCAAGTAACATTTGGGAAAAGTTTTTCTCCAAAAATATCTAGTGCCAGGCCTGTCTAGTTTTTCCTCTGAGAATTTCCTCAGTGTGTATGGCTAGCATAATCTTTTTAACAAAATGGTGACCCTATATGTTTTAATGTTTTATTATAGTTTAATGGATTACATTGTTGTAATAGTCCACAGTACAGCCCCCCCCTGGCAAGTTAATTACCACATACTTTATAATTCGTGAGGAACTTCGTTTCGACGAGTCTACCACACTTTTCCTCTGCGACTTTTCTCGATTCCTCCGCTTTACTGCTCGAGCCCTATATTATGGCGATTTCCCAAGGTTCTAAAAAGTCACGACCACAACTTTTTTTTTTAGCTAAAGTTACTGGAAATTTTGTTGAAAATGTGAATTTAAACTTGTCCGAAAAAAATTTGTCCGACTTTTTCATGTCTACCGCTCGAAACATGCCCAAATGACAGGGTATTGAAAACCTATCACCCCAAAGGTAATTTTTTGTAAAATTAATTGTAAATAATTTATAAAATACCATTTTCTGGTTGTCCGACAAATTTCAAGCCGCATTTTTTCAGTCCGACAGATGGAAATTGGAATTTTGACGGGGTATAAAAAATCGTTGACCACAAACCTAATTTTCACTTTTTTTTAAATTTATTGTAGAAAATAGTGATACATCTGTCCGACAATTTAATGTCCGCATATTATTAAAAAATCATTAAATACGTTGTAAGGGGCCATCCGTTAAATTACGTCACATTTTAAGGGGGGAGGAGTGTAGAGGATTGTGACATTGTGTGACAAGGAGTATGGAGGGTTATCAGCTTAGTGACATCACGTGTAAAAATCTATATTTCTCTTACTCTTTCTGTATACTTATAAGGTTTAAGTAGGTTTTATTCTTTGGTGAACTCACGCCTGCTGTTCTGCCATTTCGCGTGGCCGTTGCCCGTGAGTATGAAGGGTAAAAGATAACCAGCACCATCTCCAATGAACTTTTAGTCCGGTGTAGAACTGTTTTGATTATTTTTAGACGTAAAATTTTAAAACATGTGACGTCGCACTAGGAAGGAGAGGGTCTCATAAATGTGACGTGTTGTGACAGAGGCGGGGTGGGGGTCAAAAAATTAGAACGCTTGCAAGTCAAACAGCATTCAGGGTAGGTCAAAAAATATAAAAATTGTACGGGAGTAAAGTACCCATATTTCAAAAAATTCAGCAAAAGGTTATAAAGAAAAGTTCAGAATTAAAAGTTATGCCTCAATACCAAAACATGGCCTCCTAAGAATTCCTAAGAATTTTTTTTTTTTTTTTGAAAAACCTCTAAAATGTTTCTATTTTTTTTTTTTTTAATATTTACCTTAAACATTCTCATAATTAATTTTAAATCAAATTAATTTTGCATAATTTTGTTCAAATTCAAGCATATTTGTAACATTAACAAATATTTTTAATTTTTTAAGGAATCACAAACTTCATGTGTGTTGCAACGTTATTAAACACAACTTTAAAATTTTACAAAAATTCTTTTTAAAAAGGTAAAACATTAGTAATGATAAAATGCATATTAAAAAACTGTACAAATTAAAAGACATCATTAAAACACCTACTAAAATTTTCGCGGATACCCATGACAAAAAAAAAATTTCATAAAATAAAATAATTTATTGTCAATTATAAATATATGTATAAAAGTTTTACGAAATTTTTGCGGATATGTTTTTGTAGGACAATATTTATTTTTGTTCTTTAAAAAATACTTTTCTTTTGTGTTATTTTTGTCCGACATGTGGTAAACGATTTTTTATACCCCGTCAAAATTCCAATTTCCAGCTGTCGGACTGAAAAAATGCGGCTTGAAATTTGTCGGACAACCATAGGATATTAAATCATGTACAATTAATTTTACCAAAAATTACCTATGTGATGATCGGTTTTTAATACCCTGTCATTTGGGCATGTTTCGAGCGATAGACATGAAAAAGTCGGACAAATTTTTGTCGGACAAGTTTAAATTCACATTTTCAACAAAATTTCCAGTAACTTGTGCTAAAAAAAAAGTTGAAGTCGTGACTTTTAAGAACCTTGGGAAACCGCCATAATATAGGGCTTTTTCGAGCGGAAAAGCGGAGGAATCGAGAAAAGTCGCAGAGGAAAAGTGTGGTAGACTCGTTGAAACGAAGTTCCTCGCGAATTATAAAGTATGTAGTAATCGACTTGCCAGGGGGGAGGGCTGTACTGTGGACTATTACAACAATGTAATCCATTAAACTATAATAAAACATTAAAACATATAGGGTCACCATTTTGTTAAAAAGATTATGCTGTGTGTATGGCTAACACACTGAGGAAGTTCTCAGAGGAAAAACTAGACAGGCCTGGCACTAGATATTTCTGGAGTGTATGTGTGTGTTATCTAGTCTGTGCAGGTCGCAGGCCTGGCCTGCACAGTTTTTCGTTTAAGGATTTTCTGTCTGGAAGTTTACAAACAATGTTGCCGATGTGATTATAAATTATTACTTTTAAGTATTATTGTTACATTAGTTATAAACTAAATCCGGTTAAGTTAATTTAATATAGTAGTTAATAATTAAAGTCTTTCTTTTAAGGACATTTTTGCATAAATATCAAAAATTGCTTCAGACATATAAAGTATGTTTTTATAAGTACGATTTTTAAATCATTCCTAAATTTTAAGACGATTTTTGGTAAATTACTATTTAATTACGAAAAATTGAGGGATTATAGGGCAATTTGTTGTTTGTTTGTTTTTCTATTGTGTTTTACTTTGAATTCTATATTAATTTTATTTTCAATGGTTTTGAACCCTCCTATAATTTGGCAATTTTAATTATAGTGGCAAAAGCAAAAAAAATGAACCCAGAAGGATCGTTTTCGTTCGAGGAGTCAGTAACCATGGTTAAGACGGTTTTTTTATTTGTTTTTGCTTACATCAGTCTTATAATAGCCCGATTATATTAGTCCAACAGCAACAAAATAACACAAACTACATTATGTCAATAATTATTACTTATAAACAATGCAAAATAAGAACCTATTGTAAAAAAATAAAAAGGTAAAATAAATGTTATACAGGCTGTTTACTAATTATTAAGTTAAACTTAAGAATGTGATCTATTAACTAATTTTAAGACAGAATGTTTAAACATATGCTTCAAATGGCTTTATTTTAAATGCATGTTTATGTTTAACTTACAAAATAAAATGTTTTTTTTTTAATAATCTAAAAAACGTCTAGTTATTTTTAAATAAACTTTTATAAGTGTGTAGATTTGTTTTTGCTAAAGAGGTAATAATACCTATTCTAGACATTGGATTTTACCAGTGACGTGCATGAAGGAAACCTTGACATAGGTTAAATATTTAAGTATTTTATTTTACCTATGTCAAGGTTTCCATGATTTTTATGGCTTAAAATTAAAAAAAATATATTCACGTATGTTTTTTGTGATTTTTAAAACCATAGTGTTTTTTTTTCTTTTATAAGCAGAATAATTTACGTTCCCTTGTAATTAACTTTAATTTTCTGTTATACCGTTACTTAGTGGGATCAAGAAAATTTAATAAAATGCTTTTTCAAACCTGATATAAAATATTATGCTTTAAGTTTTCAAAAATAATTCGTAATCATGGGTTATTAAGGTAGTTGTATTGCGACAGTCGTAAAAAAATTACGCTAGAGTATACAGTACAGTCGGTCAGCCCATTTTTTTTTAATGCTTGTCTTAAATTGGGCTATTATTTCCTCTTTTTGAATTTTTGATTTGGGTTTATATTTTTTAAAAATTTGTCTCCAAACCTTGGTTCTTATGAGAAAAAAACTAATATTCGGCCCAAAAATGATTTAGGTTAGGTTTTAGCATACATTTTTTTGCTTAAAATCTTTCTTTTGATAAGTCCAAAAATAGGGCCTGAAAATGAGGTGCAAAATTCCTACAAACGACCATAATCTTCTGAAATGTTTTACGCATAAGGGACTTTTACTCATAAAGCGTGCAGAAAAAATTTGATTTAATAAAGATTGTTCAGAATTATTTAAGGAATACGGAAAATATTTGAATACATTTTCGGATCTCTGAAAAAATGGCCGAATAGAAAAATTTTGAGACTTATGCATAAAATTGTACTACTTTTTTCTAGCTTTCGGCAGACATGGTCTTTTAGCATTTATTAAGGTAAAGATCCCAAAACTTTTTAATCGATAAATTTTTTGTTTGGTCAATTATTATTGATAGATACCCGTTATGTCAAAAATGGTGGCATTTACGGACAAGTTTTTTTTGCACAAAAGTATTCGGTGCCCTTCAGGGATATGGGTGAAATTTTTCTATTCGGCCATTTTTCCAGAAATCCGAAAATGTAATCAAAAATTCTAAAACAGATTATCCATATTTCTTTACTGATTCTAAACAATTTTTATTAAATTAAAATTTTTCCTGCACGTTTTATAGGTCCGTCGCACTGTGCGTCGTAATTCATAACACAAAAATGTTTGCTTTGACTATACTATTTCTAGCCAATCCCGTAGGACTAACTGCTCGTTTGTAAAATCTGGCAACTATGTTTTTCAAAAAAATCAGTAATATGTATGTATGTGATGTAAAAGTATTTTTATTAGCGTGATACCTAATAAGTAATTATGGAAGACCGATTACGTTTTAAAGGAAAATGTATTAAAATTAAAGTGCTTTATAAAAGAAAAAAAAAATAGTACACAAAATAAACAAGAAAAAACGAATAACGTTGAACCTGTTGAGCCTAACCTAATTAAAGGTGTTCGTGTTGTAGAATTAAAAGAATTAGTAAAGCAAATTCCAAAGTGAAGAAACTGAAAAGTTAATTTAATATTTAAAAAATCCTGGGAGTGATAAAGAGACCATAGTTACCAAAGATAAAAAATTACTCGATAAGTTAGTCAATTTTTTTGGAAAAAATAGTGGTTTTTGTTTCTAATAATCTCTTATTATACGTGGTTAATCGTTTTCAAATTTTACCAGCCCGTGTATTTCACCTTTAATAACATTTAAAATTTGAAAGATTTCTTAAGATGTTGTTTGCATGATCCAACTACCTTAATTCTTTTCTAAAATAGTGTATTATCAAGAAGGAAATTAATTATGTCGTTTTTTTCGTAAGTGGAAAGATACCTCGAAGCCTTTTTTAAATGCCGCGATAGTATGCACTGCAAGCTTATATACTAATATTTTAATAGAATAATAATAATATTAACAACACTTGATATCTGAAAACTTAAATATTCTGCGACCCATAGTTATTTAAACTTTATTCCTGATTGTTAAGCTATAAAATTGTCTCTTTAAATTTTTTCATTATTTTTGAGACATTCGGTTTATAATTTAAAAATTCGATGTAAGAGTTAAAATGTAAACTATCTATTCTTAAGTTAATTATTATATAAAATTGAATAAACTAAAGTTAAAATATACAGCGTGAATTGGTTTAATATAAGAGATAAAATTAAAGCAACTTTTTTAATTTTTTTTATGTAATTAAATAACTTAGATCCATATTAAAAATAGTACGGTGTAAAATATAAAAATTACATTTTTATATGAAAATTAGATTTTTTTACAGTAGTGTTCTAAATATCGTCCCTTTAAATCAAAAGTAACCTAAGTCCATTTTGGTTAGAAATTCGCTGTTGTACTTTACGGTAGTTTTACACTAAAAAGTACGGAGGTCTTGAATGTTGGCTTATTTGTAATTTAAATGTTTGATGGTATTATTATTGTTAAGACTCAATTTTAATTGATCGAAAACATATCATCATCATCATATCAATTTGTCTAATTATTTTAAATTTGCAAAATGGGCCTAGGCTAGTTTTGTTTTAAAGGGACAACATATTTTTTTAACATATCTGTACAGTTAAAAGCTCAAGCATTATTTACATACCTCACCAGCCTGTTTTGCTAGCATATTGACTTGTTGGGGATCCCTGCCTCCCACCATTGTGGACATCACTGCTGCCAGAACACCCTGTACAATTTAGAAGCAACTAACTACTTTTCCAACACATTATGTATATATTTACAGATATTTAATTCTAACTACCAAGTACAGTGTGTTGATACTAGTTACATGCGTAGTATGTTTGTAGTATGCTGAGTATGCACTGACAAAATTGTATGTTTAATATATTTTTTTAATTTTTAATATGCCCCAATTTGGGACTTTTCAAATCATAAGCTCGATTTTCGACCATAAAAGTAAAGTTATCTAAGGACTTAACGTATCAAATAATAGTGTCCTACCGAAGGTTCGCCCATATATTCGACTACGACAAAAAAAGCCAAAAGTTTAGTATCAAAAACCCAAAAACAGAAAACCAACAAAAATTTTAAGTATTCATTCGCAAGTTGAGTGTTAACCTTGCGTATCGGCCGATTCGACACTCATTATGCACATTTTTCTTTTTATGGGCATCAGCCTAATTGAGTTGATACTGAAATTTTATTTAATGGTAATAATATAATTACAGATTTTTTAAATAATCGTCTGAAACACAAAATATTTTTAAATTCCTAAATTGAAGACTTATACAATTTCAGGCATTATGATGATATAATTACTGATTCTACTTATTTATATCAGATATTTATTTACAATTTTATTTTATTAACACTTTTTAACATATAAAACAAAGTAAAAAAGAGTATGCATAGGTAATTTTAAAATTTTATATTCCGACACTATCAATGGTTGCGACTTAATTGCACTGGGCAAATTTTGGTATCGAATATCTCCATATATTAAACTGAACATTGCTAATGATAAGATTAGTCATATTAAACTTTTTTAAGATGACTATTAAATAGAAACTAATCTGGTATTTTTTATTAAAATATACAAAAACGCTAAAAAATATAAAAATTTGGCTCTAATTTATCAAATTAAAACTATTATAATAAATTTTTGATGCAGATGCGTTTCTTAATATTTTTTATCCTAACAGTCAAGCGTAAGAAAATTAAAGGTTAAACATTGATTGTTACTAAAAGTATTGTCGTTCATTTGTTAGGACATGTTCGAAAATTTTGGTAATTTGTTGTTGCCTCCTCTCCGATTTTGACCAAATTTGGTATACGGGGGTTTTTTGGGGCGCTGATCACGAACCTGAAAAAATATTTTTTCGGCAACGTTTCGTTTTCGAGATATTCATCATCAAAGTTGAAAATTAAACTAACCCTATTTTCACTATATTCCCCTTCTTTTTGTACATAATTCTTGATTTTTACACTAAAGTAACACACAATATTTTATAAACAACTTTCAAAACCTTGTATTTTTATTTATTTTACACCTTTTTTCCATTCAATTGCGAACTTTCAAGTTCGCAATTGAATGGAAAAACTCCTGATGTATTCATGGTTGCGGCCATGTTGCGGCGTGTGAAAGTGGAGGTTTGCAATTAAATGAAAAAAAGGTGTAAAATAAATATAAAAACAAGTTTTAAAGGGTGTTTGTAAAATATTGTGTGCCAATTTAGTGTATACCTAAATCAAAAATTCTGTGCAGAAAGAAGGGGGAATAGTGTAAATAAGGTTAGTTTGATTTTCAACTTTGATGATAAATATCTCGAAAACGAACCCCCGTATACCAAATTTGGTCAAAATCGGAGAGTAGGCAACTTTCGAGACAATTACCAAAATTTTTTATAATTTTTTAATATATATATTAATTAAAAATAATAGAAAGCACGTTAAATAATACCTACTTTGGCAATTTATGTACATACATTTTTATTAATCTGATTTAAAACAATAAAAACATTTTACCAGACAAAGCGAACAAATTGTTCAATAAGTTTTTTATAACAGCGGTGATAGCACTACAAAAGTACACGTACTATAGTCGAAAAAGACTCAAAGCACACGGAAGTGACAAGCGATGTCGCATCACCCTATTAATAAATCGGATTAGATTTCGTATCTGACGATCGCTTTCGCATGTGGTTTTCGCAGACTTGGTTGGAGCCGTATCGTGTCCCACTTTACGCAACTTACGCACTTAGGAATTTTCCATTAAGTAAACGGGCCTAGGCGCATAAGGGGGGTGGGAGTAATCGGCCTTTTCACCTTTTGAAATCTCACCCAGCTAGGCTTGTTGAGAATAGAAAGAGGTGCTTTTTCCTTTTTTTTTAATTTATGTAGATGCTTCAGAAACTGTTTTATTAAATCATCAAGATTTTTTGTTTTTTTTTCGAATATCTCAGTTACATCAAAAGATTTTTTAGTTTTGCTGGCGTCAAATTAAAGGTCTTCGATGCGCGGATGAAGAACAATTTTTTTTCAAAAATTTTTGGCAAATCTTAATTTTTTTTAGGTTTTAAATTTTTTAAATATTTTTTTACAAAGTCTATTGACCCTCGTTATGATAAACAAAATATATGTGCTGTGTCTTTAGTAGATCTAGCTCCATGATTTTTTAAAATAATTTTTGAAAGGGTGATAGGAGGTCAAAAAATTTAAAATTGATTTTTTTTCCTATTTCCGATTACGTTTTTTTATTCTTAATAAGCCTAGCAGGTTGAGATTTCAAAAAGTTAAAAGGTCGATTACACCCCCCCTCCTATGCGTCGAGGCCCTTTTTAAAAAATACGCATTATTCCCAAAGCCGCGACGTTTAAATCCATATTTATTTAATACGAAATACATTAAAAAGTGCACTGAATTGTAAATTTAAAAAAAATTTTCTGTAATCAAAGTGTAAAAAATAGATTGTTCCTGTGTAATACCGGTTTTAATTTATTATTACCTTCTCCATATAAGATAATATAAAAATACAAACCTGTAATGGCGATCCTCCTCCATTATCGACCTTGTCAATCCCATCACTTGGAGCAGCGGCACCTCCACCCAAAATGGCGGTCAGAATCTTAAGCCCTACAGATAAAAGGTTGGCCCATGGAGAAGGTGCAATGGCACCATCGTCAAGGCTCTCAGATTTGTTAGCACCAGTAGCGGCGCCGCCTCCAGGGTTAAAAATCATTTGCATTAACATTCCTAAAAGAGGTTAAAAATAAGGTTACATTAGTCCGTTGTGTCACAAAATATATAGGTACCCATATATTTTGTGGTTGTGTAACAGAAAGTATTTGCAAATTGCTTTATGAGATGAAAAATGATAAAATATGCTACTATTGCAATATAAAATACTTCCGAAAATAACTCTGTTTCTTCAAAAAAAAAAAACAAAATAATAGACTATGAAAATAATGTATTCTTCCTTGATATAAAATACTTTATAAGTAAGGAATTTATATTAGCTTTTTTAGGATTAAAGTGCATGCTTAGAAAAACAGTTTTTGTGGTATCATGACCCAGCAACTCTGTGGCTGCTCTTAAGCTACAGCCTAAGTACGATATAAAATGATTTATAAATATATATATATATATATATATATATATATATATATATATATATATATATATATATATATATATATATATATATATATATATATATATATATATATATATATATTTAAGAGAAAAACAAACAGCATTTTCTATTTCAAATATGTTTAGTTTATTTAGTAAAGTAGATAGTTATTAATACAAAAACATATTTATGTCATCATTTAAAATTAAGTTACCATTTCAGGATAAGTTGACAATACAGCAAATCCTAGTAACCAAATTGTAATAAATATTATATTCCATACATTCATATATAATAATTATTTAAAAACTACTTGAGCTAAAATGGGTCAAAACACTTTCAAATGTACTGTTAAGTTTTAAAACTGTTACTTAATTATTTGAATAGCTTTCTTTTGTTTTTCTACAATAACATTTTTTTTACATTACCCAGTAACCTATCCATGCATATTTTTAGAAAACTGGTTTACTTACGTAGATGAAAGTAATCTTCCACTTTAATTGCAATGAGTGAGTGAAGTGCATAAAAGCGATGATTAACCCTTATAAATATTATAATAAAATAAACGGATCAAAATGTCAATGGGGCGATAGCTGGTAACTGTTTGAATATTTATTAGTACAATAATAACTTTGGGGCAAACATAGCATTTTTCCGTTGAGTTTTTTTTTGTTATTAAAACGAATAATTACCAAATCGGCAACAGAAATGTATTAAAAGTGATACTTGTCAAAAATGGCATTTGTTCCACATGATATAAGATAAAAAAGGCATCGGCCCAAAACAAAAATATGTTTAAAATGTCATCTGTCGAAGTATTATAAACAAATAACATTTGTACAAATGGTATCTCTTCAATATGACTCCTTTTAAAATAGTATCTATTAAAGATGATATTTGTCAGAAGTGTGATCTGTCAAAATGATATCTATCGAAAATGGCATTGGCAGATATTTTTCGCGACAGCGAACATGACTGTGTTTTGGAAGCATTAAACTAAACAAGATTTTTGGCGCCCCAATCCAAGATAAGTTTAAGGTCTTGTGAGAGAGACATCCCCATTGACCTACGCTTGGTTTTCAAATTAGGCTTATTGACTGTCTTGAGAAATTGAATGTTAGAGTGGAGAGTACTATCGTCAGCTTAGGTAAAATACCGTAAGAAGAAAGTTTGTTTAGAAGCCCATTATGCCAACCCTAATCAAAAGCTTTGGATATGTCAAGAGCAACGATCTGGGATTCATCAAGAAACTTAAGGGAATTGTTTTAGTTGTGTGAGACAATGGAAAAAAGATCAGCTGTAGATCTTCTGTGATGGAATCCATACCGCCTGTCATGTAAGATCTTGTGTTTTTTCAAATCCTTAAGGATTTGGGAATGAAATGAATTTTTCCATTACTTCCGGAAAAATGCTCGTGTCGTAAGAGATTTGAAAGAAGCGAGTTGGGATGGGTGCAATAACAGAAGCACACGACAATTGCTGGTATGCTATCCAGGACAACGACAGGCAAAGCAGTTCATTAAGACTTGCTCGGCCAAGTTTACCTCGGACCTAATGAGCCACAGTCGTAAAGTCGTAAGGATAACGGTAGGTCAGCTAACAGGACATTGAAAACTCAACAAGCACCTGGAAAGAATAGGCCTGGTGAAGGATAGCCTGTGTAGGTTCTGCCAGAAGGCTGAAGAAACAGCCGTACATGTGTGGTGCCACTGTGAAGCACTCAGCGTAGGCTTAGGGTTTACTAGGCTTGGTGAGGAAAAGTCAAAACCGGCAAGATATATGAAGTGGCCAGTGTTAAGACTCTGGAGTCTAGTTAAGAAGACGGGCCTGGACAAGGTACTCTAAAGAACGATAGGAGAAACCACAATAAATCTGGCAAGGTTGCAGTGGTGGAGGTCATTTTTGCCATCTCCGCTCAAATAATCTAATCTAATCTAATGCCATCCAGCCCAGACAATTTTTTGGTATTAAGAGAAGGGAGGATACGCTTGATCTCTTTGACTTTACAAATCAGATTTGTAAAAAATTACATATTTTAATAATAATATCTCTTAAGAATTACTTCTGTTAAAAACGATATGTTTTTAGATCAATTTGATTATTACGATCTTTTACGATTTTTTTAATACTCCTACACATTTTTATTTTGACCATTGTTTCTGAATCCAATAGGATAATCTAAAGCTTTTCATTATTTATTTTTAGTTCTATGTATATGGAGATATATTGCTAAATTTTTGTATAGCCTTGTAAATTAAAATGGTACTTACAGAAGGAATGATTTTATCTTTTAGTAGTAAAAAATTATGGTTTATGGGCTTGAACTGTGTATTACGAGTATAATTAATGAGCTACGGATACCGTAAAAGTGCCTTATAAATTATGACTTTCATAAATATTTCTGTTTTGTTTCTATTTTGTGACTAAAGAAACTATTATGTTGTAGTAAATATTTTCAACCCAAACAGATAACGAAAAATCGCATCACTGACACATCCCGTTTAAAAAATAAACTTACCTGTAATCGATGGAATAAGATTAGACGTACCTAAAAGATTCGACCAGGAGAACCCTCCTCCCCCAATACTAGATTGCGATATCTCATTAGTCTGAATGTCGTCTAAATCATCCAGAGCTACTTTCTTAATTGAGTTTGATTTTTCGGCAAATTTACGTTCTTCTCTTTGTTGGTTTGTTGGATGTTGTGAGTTTTGAACTTGCCTATATCCAGGAGGTGGTTGACTGTTGGGGTATGCCAGCGTACTGATTATTGAACTACTTACCAAGAGACCGAAAAGGGCCCAACCAGTTGTTTCTCGGTACATTTCTAAAAATAAAAATGGTTTTTTAGGTATAAATATAAGTTACAAGTCTCTGACGAATTATATTCCAATGGGTAAACAATGAAAATGCGAAGCGGTATGAACTATTTGGTTCTAAACGTATATTTAAAAAAATAAAAAACATATATATATATATATATATATATATATATATATATATATATATATATATATATATATATATATATATATATATATATATATATATATATATATATATATATATATATATATATATATATATATATATATATATATATATATATATATATATATATATATATATATATATATATATATAATATATATATATATATATATATATATATATATATATATCAACGTATCCAAGATAATATCATAATAATAGCATTTCAATAATGATATGATATCTTCTTCTTCTTTAAGCACATTATAGTTTAAATTTAGCAAAAGGTGCTAATATTGAAGGGATATCTTAATAATATACCGTTGTAAAATTGAAGTTATATTTTGTACTTTCAAATATATGGCGTGAAAACTGAAATTTTCATTTTTTTTTAAATTTTTTTTACTAGTTTATTTTAAAAGATAGAAACATTCTAAATAGACATTCTTATTGGAACTTTTTTGCGCTTTATCTATTAGCGAAGTCAAAAATTTCTTACAACGTTTAGTAGTTAAACCATAATCAACTTTTTTTTTAATACGGCCCTGGACTTTTTATTTAATTTTTTTGAATCCCTTATTATCCCGCTATAATAATAAAATATGGATAACACTTAATATTTATTTAATAATAATAATAACAAATATGGAACACCTCTACATAAATCATGTGGAGTTCCTTGTCTAACTTATTGTCACTTATGGAAAATATGTTTATTTAACAATGAATAATAATATTAAGTGTTATAATAATAATTATTAATGTAATTGATAATAATAATAAAATAATTGAAAAGAAAAAAATTAATAATAATAAATATAAGGGCCGAATAATAATATAATAATAATATCTAATAAATAATGCGTAGTGAATTATACAAAAACGAAACGTATATAAGAAAATATATTGATATATATATATATATATATAGCGCAAAATATATTCCAATATAGAAAATATATATTATATATTTTTTCATATATTTGATATATAAACTCGTAAAAATATATAGATAAAAACAAAAATCGGAAATTTTAGTTTTTATATATATATATATAATATACCGTGTCCAAGATAAGGAGGGCCAGTATTTCCGAAGCGGAAGTACAAAGGTGCGTATATAATAATATACAATTTTTATTTTGTACTTTCAAAAATATGGCGTGAAAACTGAAATATTGTTTATTTTAAAGATAGAAACATTCCCAATTGGACGCGCTTTATTTTGCCAAAAATTTAAACTACCCATCTACCCTCTTTTTATTTAATTTTTTTGGTCCTTACCGTTTCGGATATCCCCTCTATACTGGCCCTAACTTATCTTGGACACGTTATATATATATATATATATATATATATATATATATATATATATATATATATATATATATATATGTATATATATATATATATATATATATATATATATATATATATATATATATATATATATATATATATATATATATATATATATATATATATATACAAGCCTCTGCCTATAATCTAAGTCTATTGATGAGACCCCCCGTTTATTGCTTTAAAAATTCAAATTGGGAAAAAATGTTTTATACAAAAATATTTTGCTTTTTGCTGCTCTATATTTTGCAAACAACGTTATGTATACAGGGTGTATCAAAAAGTCCTTACAAGGACTGCATAAAATTCTAGATATTTTTTATTCAGCATATCATAACCCTATATTTAAGCGTTTACGAGATATTCGCATTTAAATACAAATTTAGAAGAGAAAAATCCGCTCATCTTTCAATGTTGTTTTGCGTTTCTATAGTTTCAGCGGTTTTTTGAAAGTTGCATAATAACCATATATGCCATAGATATTAATAAAAATGTCAAAATGACAGTTTTATTAATCTATAAAAAAATGTTTTAATCATTTTTTTCTTGTTTAAGGTTTTACCTATTTCTACTCGTCATGTGATATCTAATTACTTATTAATTATTACTATGTAACTCTACAAAAACCGCTAAAACCATAGAACCGTAAAACAACATAAAAAGATGAGCGGATTTTTTCATTCTAAATTTGTATTTAAATGAGAATATCTCGTAAACAATTGAATATAGGGATATGATATGCCATATAAAAAATATCTAGAATTTTCTGTAGAAAACAACAATTTAACAAAAAATATAAGAAGTCGTTTAAAAAAATTAACTTTGTCCTTGTATGGCCTTTTTAATACACCCTGTATACATAGCGTTGTTTTCAAAATATAGAGCAGCAAAAACCATAATATTTTTGTATAAAACATTTTATTCCAATTTAAATATTTAAAGCAATAAATGGGGGGTCCCACTTCATAGACACAGACTATATATATATATATATATATATATATATATATATATATATATATATATATATATATATATATATATATATATATATATATATATATATTATATATATATATATATATATATATATATATATATATATATATATATATATATATATATATATTGTACGCTTATGATTTTTTCTTGAAGGGTGTCGCCTCAGAGCTCTCGTTCACGAGCCGACAATTTTATAATAAAAATTAATTGTTAGAAGGTCTAAATTTTAAGAGACTTTTTCTTATTAAACTTTTTATACCTAACTCTGGTGTTTTATACAATGAATAGTTTAAGAATACTTTTCACTTTTAAATTGTGTGTAGAAAGTTACCTATTCTGATTATTATAATAGGAAGTGTCAAAATTTACAACAATACAGCTTTATTTTTGTTAAACTAGGCTTAACATTTCATTGTTAAATTTATAATAAAATATGTTTCTTATAGCTATTATTATTTTATTACAATGTAAAACAATGTCGCCCATTGCGTATAATAGAAATCATACAAAAAAAAAATGAGGCACATATGTGTTTTCCTTGATATATTGAGTAAGACTTTAATGCTTCAAATAACGCAAACACAGAAATTTAGTAAATATGGACAACAAAATGTTATTTTATAGAAATTTTAAAATAGGACTTCTCTAAATCCACTGCTAATTGTAACTTATTTCATATAAATTCTGGAATATAAGGCTTTCGTATTTTCGGAACCTGGTTTAAAAATGTTCGATTCTAATTATTTATTTAGTAATTATTTACTCACTTAAAATCGTCATAACTGGCTAAAATAACCTTTTAATAAACTTAAACAATATGGTAAAAAATAATTTACGTTTTAAAATATTTGTTTCAAGTTAAGAACTGTTGAGACCTTCCAGTATATTTTGAGATAAAATACCGTGGTTATTATATATTTTCTAACTTTTTCTGGAAATTCGGAATTAAATTCTTTACCTTACAGTAAATGGTTTTAGAATATTGCTGTTTAAAAGTTGACATTTTCTTACAATAAATAACATTTTAATGAAGCAATATTAAAAAAAAACAAGAAAAAAAATGTTTTTCGTTCTTTTTACGTTTGAAGTTTGAGGGTAGTATCTTACCGCATTTTCCAGTATAAAAATGTTCGATTCTAATTATTTATTTAGTAATTATTTACTCAGTTAAAGTCGTCATAACTGGCTAAAATAACCTTTTAATAAACTTAAACAATATGGTAAAAAATAATTTACGTTTTAAAATATTTGTTTCAAGTTAAGAACTGTTGAGACCTTCCAGTATATTTTGAGATAAAATACCGTGGTTATTATATATTTTCTAAATTTTTCTGGAAATTCGGAATTAAATTCTCTACCTTACAGTAAATGGTTTTAGAATATTGCTGTTTAAAAGTTGACATTTTCTTACAATAAATAACATTTTAATGAAGCAATATTAAAAAAACAAGAAAAACAAATGTTTTTCGTTCTTTTTACGTTTGAAGTTTGAGGGTAGTATCTTACCGCATTTTCCAGTATAAAAATGTTCGATTCTAATTATTTATTTAGTAATTATTTACTCAGTTGAAATCGTCATAACTGGCTAAAATAACCTTTTAATAAACTTAAACAATATGGTAAAAAATAATTTACGTTTTAAAATATTTGTTTTAAGTTAAAAACTGTTGAGACCTTCCAGTATATTTTGAGATAAAATACCGTAGTTATTATATATTTTCTAAATTTTTCTGGAAATTCGGAATTAAATTCTATACCTTACAGTAAATGGTTTTAGAATATTGCTGTTAAAAAGTTGACATTTTCTTACAATAAATAACATTTTAATGAAGCAATATTAAAAAAACAAGAAAATAAATGTTTTTCGTTCTTTTTACGCTTGAAGTTTGAGGGTAGTATCTTACCGCATTTTCCAGTGCTACTAAGATTGTGTATATCTCAAAGATTACCAACCTGTTAAAGGTGTGCTTTCTCTATATAATAATTACTTTTAAAAGTAGATAACTTAAAAAAACAATAGTTAGGCTAACTTAAAATAAATACAATAACTATAAGTCTTAGTTACAAAAAGTAAGCCAAATTAGTATTGTATTTCCTAGTATTACCTATTCGCTGAACGTTTGCCAATTACTTTAATTTTACTTTACATTATTAGGGCCTCTTTTCTCGAAGCGACCAACTATTATATTACGAGTATATTGTAAACGTTTCTGCAATTTTTGTCCTTCTCACAAAGTATTTAAATTACCTACACCCTCTATTATTGTCCTTCAGTATACGTATATTATTTATTTGCGCTAAAATATACCAAATTAGTCATAAAGAAGTAAGAGTCAGCCTGTTAGTTTTTTATTATAGAGTTATGTTCAAAAAATACGTCTTAAAATATTTGTCAATATTTAGATTTTGTTGTTCTTATTTTTCCCATTTTCTTGTTTTTTTTTTATTAGAATCACAGAAGCTTTTTTATTTTATATTTTAATAACAGAGCGAATTTTTGGCAAAATTTTAAGAAATATGCTTATACCAATGTGCCCACATTAAAAAAACTCTATTAATCACATAAAATGTGTGTTGTTTTTTTTTTAACTAATTAATAAACTTCTTTTACGACTCTTTGGTAGCAATACATAGCAAACTCTGGATTTTCTAAAATAATTTTATAGATAATTATCCTTAATAATTAAATATAACTGTTAAATTAAATTTTAATTTTTTTGCGAAAATGACTCTTACATTAGTGCCCCCTGGATTTAAGTGCCTACAGTAAACTTTAAACTTTTTTGTCGTCCCCATTTAAAACTATATAATTATATACACAGTTCCACAAAAAAAAAGTGGTCTGTGCTGAGTGTCGGACTAAGATTTTCTGGCGTATTTTTTTCCGCTGAACACGAATCTGAAGTCAAAGTTGGGGGTCAAACAGCATAAAATCGAGAAAACCCAAAAAAACTGATACGGTGTATTTACCGGCAGAAACCTGCTACCGGAATGTTTGGACTACAACTATATAACATATATTATAAGAGATACAAAAAAATTCATAAAACAGAAAATAGAGCTTTCCAAATTGTCTATATAAAAAGCTATATGAACATTTTTGATATGATAAAAGATATGATGAAGGAAATATAAACGAAAATGTAATTCAGAAAAAAAAATCAGGACAAAATGGAAAAAAACTATGTTTTCTATTATTGTGATTTTTGTTTTTTTTTTTTTAATTATAATCTTTTTTTATTTATTTGAATCCCAAATGGCTCAAAATTTTTGGAAAAAATCCAAAACTAAAAAAAAAATATATTTTTTTCAGGGTTACCCTTAAAACCTTAAAAAAGGTATTGTAAAAATACATAGTTTAAGTCTTATAAAGTTTCGAGTATCTGTTATAGTTTTTGAGATATTGACTTATTAAATGAAAAAAAAATCGTTATTAGGTATCTGAATTTAAGCCTTTTATCAATTTTTTGCTGTTTGACCCCAAATTTTGACTTCAGATTCGTATTCAGCGGAAAAAATATGCCAAAAAATCTGTCTGACACTCGACACACACCACTTTTTTTTTTTTGTGGACCTGTGTTATTGTTTACGGGCGAGTGTGATCGTGTTGTTAAATTTAGCAATGGACTTAGCAATTGTTAAAAGTTAACAACTGTTTAGAATGTTTAACAAAATGTCAGATTTTGACAGGTTGCCTACTAAAATCATTGAATAACACTGACAATGACGTTTTGTTAATCATTCTAAACCGTTGTTAACTTTTAACAATCGCTAAGTCCATTGCTAAATTTAACAACGCGATCATCACTCGGCCGTTAGTGGTACAGTTGTTTTAAACAATACTTTGATGCATTATATTTTAAGTATTATCGTTGATTGAGTAATGTAAAACATTACTCAATCAACGGTATTATGTATAAATGACAAACGACGACTTATAAAAATTAGAATTACATATATGTCACCATCCGCATAGTGGTCCAGTAAGATACTATTTTTCTCATAACAACCTGTAGTTTTTATTGCGGTATAATTTCATGCGGAACTGCTAAATTAAAATGCAAATATGGCTCAAACTACTAATTAATACTTGTTGGGTTCATTTGGTTAACATATTAATTCTTTAACAGTTTTCGGTTTTTATAGCGGAACGACCACGACCAGCGAAAGAACGTCAGGAATGTTAGTTCGTTCTCTGTTTTTATATCGCTGTTTGCTATCTTGCATTTCTTTTGCACAGGTTGTTGTACTTTGCATTGGTCTTCCATTGATTATAAGTGATGACTATGACCTACTAAGATGAACATAAATGACCTACTTTTAAAGTGTATTTTAACCGTACTGACTTGAAGAAAGGTAGATTCTTTAGTGGCTGCGTATGATATGCGTTTAAGCCAATAATAGGGTGTAGTTTACAGTTTTTAATTCGTTTATCGTAATACTTAATTAAAATATCACGATAAATGAAGTAATTAAAAGGATAAAGTTAAATAAAAAAGATGGGTAATTATTTAGATCGGAAGACATACGTTTTTTAACTACCCAGATCTAACTATCCTATGGTGCTCCATGATTAGCCGTAGCATACGAGATATTTTTTAAAGACTTAATAAGCAATAATTATACATTCTTTAGATTTTTTCATAAAAAACATATCTACCTTACCTCAAAATGCGTATTTTTAGTGTAAATACGTTAATCCGTGCTTGATCGCTTTGGATTTATTTAAAAAAAAACATAATTTGCTTAAAAATATTAAGACTAGTTAACAGAAGTATTTAAAACTACTAAGAACGTAGTTTAGAATCATAGTGAGACAATATCATTGTGTAAGAGTAGCTTATCGTATGAGCTATATTTTGTGGAGAAACATATTTTACCTATTAAAACCAAGTTTTCTCGCAATTTTTCACTGTCTTGCGCGGAAAAAAATACGTGATATTTGCCGAGACTCTCCCTCTCCCCCACGTGAGAATAGGTGAGATTTGCCGCACGAAATTATTGGACGCCTCCATACAACCCAGATAGCCATCGTGGATGGCAATTAGCTGGAAATTTACCTCCGCAAATTGTAGTCAAGTTGTCGGAAAAGTTGTCAAGTACAAGGTTGTAGGAAAATTGGCAGTATATTTCTTACAACTTGAGGACAACTTAGTTACATAAAGTTACGGCGCAAGCAGAGCTGTTGCAATTACTTTTAAAAAGTAATTCAATTACAATTACCAATTACTAGCATGTTTGTTAAAAGTAATCCAATTATCATATAAAACTAAAAGTAATTTAATATTTTAGCAATTACTTTATTTAAATTACCACATATATTTAACACGAGACACCAAATAAATTAAATATTTATACTAATATGCATCATACGCGCACGTCACACTATTTAAATTGCTTCCTAAGCAAGTTCAACATTAAATGACTCTAAAATTAACATTTCTTTTTATCCTACCTGGTGGCGGTAAGCATCAATCGAAAGTACTAATCGACGCGGAGGCGGCGTTCGCCGGATTCAAAGCGGCTCGCCGTGTTTCAAGATGCTCTGTCTGGCTGGCCAAAATTCCGGCAGTTTTTCCATAAAGAAAGGTAATTTTTCGTAGTAATTCAATTATTTATTAGGTAATTGAAATAATTTCCAAGTAATTCAATTAATTCATAAGTAATCGAATTACTTTCTAAGTAATTGAATTACTTAAGATTCGTTTAAATTAATTAGCAATTACGATAACATTATTTTATTAATTGATATTCCAAATACAATTATCTTTTTCGAAAAGTATTTGTATTAAATTGATCCAATTACTGAGCAGTAATTGAACACGATTTTTCAATTATTTTAATTAAATTATTGACAGCTCTGGGTGCAAGTTATTGTCGGTAAATTGTACGGTACTTGACTACAAATATTGATGACAATTTCCATGCCTTTTCCGGTGGTAGATTGTTGACAACTTGTAGGCAACCTTGACTCAATAACGAATTGTCGTTAACTAAACATCAAATTGGTAACAATTGCTGATAAATAATTTTTGTTCAGTACACTGGCTATCTGGGTATGACCTAGGACTAGCTGTGGTGGACTCTTGCTCTATAAATAGTGTTGCGTTAAAGAAGCAGACATTTATTCATTTAAAGTTCAAGTCTTTTCCATAAGGAATCTTTTTACTTTACGTATGTATTTATTGTATATCAATTTATAATTTAAGTTAAACTATAGATAAACGTTTCTCCCATATAAAAACTACATTATTAGAAAATATTTTACAAAATTAATCACAGGAAATTTTACTCCTTATAAGTAAAGAAGAAAGTCTTGCACAATTATTCAGTGGCGTCTGAATATAATTTGTTTAAGAAAAATTATGGATAAGTTACGGCTTGTCCTCTTATGGTTTTAAACAAAGAAAGTATTTGAGCAAGTTCTTGTAAAGAAAAACTTCGCTTGCGCTTCCCTTGAAATATTTAGGTGATATGATTATTTATCGGTTTGAGAATAAGGATCCTAAAATAAGTTTTAGTCAAATTTGACAGGTTTTGCGGACGTTTAGCTAAAATTAGTTTCAAGAATACTACTTACTTTTCCAACACAAACCTTACAATATCGTAAAATTACTCGTGAACATCCTGGTTGGGCCCTACAGGCACAAATAATTACTATTATTATTCTTTAAACATATAAACATAAATTTTTTTAAAGTATATAAAGCTTTATTTTCGTGACTAATACTTCATGTTATTGTATTTATTTCTCAACTTGGTCGAAGTGATTTATTTCTTGAGATGTTAACTTTCGCAGGCAAATGCGATATTTTACACAGGAGAAGGGTACCTACCTTTAATAGGGTTTATTCGCTTTTCGTAAATTTTTTATTTTATTTCAGCTTATTAAGAATTATTTAAATAAAGTCGCATTAAACAAAACAACAATGGGCATCGACCCTACAAAGGAATTAGAACTGAAGTCGCCCATGTCCATTTTTGCTAAATTTGAGATTATTCCACAAGCTGGTGTAGTAAAGTATTAAAAAGGCGAAATATGATAGTTCAAAATCGAATTGAGACGTTTTATTCATAAAATATAGGACAAAGTTTTCACCAAGTTCTGTCATTTAAAACCCATTATTACCGCGTTTAATTCCGCAGAATTTTCTGTAGTTCGCTTAATAGTAGCCCAGTAAATAAGCCGAAAAATGTGGAAAAGTTGATAACAAGCTCCGATTTAAAATGTTTTTGTTTTTACGTGTTCTGTAGACCCTTAGAAACATTCATCACTACTAACATCTGCCTTGCAATGAAAAATGAAAAAATTAAGGTGGTTTTCCACCCCCAAATAATCTCTACTAGTAAAACCGATGAAAAAATTTTAAAATTCAAAATTTTACCTCGGAAATCGCCTCTCGGGGGGTTTTTGGGGTCGCTGATTACAAATCCGCGTGTAGGAGATACAAAAATGAGGAAATTTTGAAAATTCAGAATTTTACCTCGAAAATCTTCTATCGGGGGTTTTCGGGGTTGCTGATTACGAATCCGCAACTAACTAAAAATCGTGTGAGGGTAGTTGGACCCCATCAAAACCACCCCTATAGGAGTGACAGAAATGGAGAAATTTTGAAAATTCAAAATTTCACTTCGGAAATCGTCTCTTGGAGGTTTTCGGGATTGCTGGTTGCGAATCCGCGGCCAAAAATAATGTAAGGGTGGTTGCATCTCATCAAAACCACCCCTAGAAGTGACAGAAATGAAGGAATTTTGAAAATTCAAAACTTCAGTTCGGGATTGGCTCTCGAAAATTTTTCATCAGTTTTACTATTGGAGATTATTTGGGGGTGGGAATACCACCCTAATTTTTTTATTTTTCATTGCAAGGCAGAAGTAAGTGGTGATGAATGTTCCTGAGGATCTACAGAATACGTACAAACAAAAATTTTTAAAATCGGAGCTGTTTATACAGCATACAACACTCTGGTGTGGATTAAAAAAATAGGAATTGACATTATACAAAGAGTATCAAAATTCTTTCCTTTTTTTTTTTTAATTATTCATAGCCTTCTAAATATAGTATGTAAACAAATGTGTTGCGAATGGGTTGCCTAAAAAATTATGCTTATGGCTATAATCCATGAAAACCATTTTTTTAAATGTTTGATAGTCCCTGTATAAGGTTAATTTTTATTTTTTTACTCTACATGGCAGTACTAATTTACAACTAAAATATATTTTTTTTAAATTTCATAAATAAACATTTTTTTTTTATTGTAAATTTCAAAAATTCTGAAAAGTTTTATTTACGAATTAAAGAAAAAAAATTAGTGGTATATTAGTACTGTCATGCAGAATAAAAGAAATAAGAATTGACATTATACAGATATTTTTTTTTCATTGATTATTGCCCTGACAATAATTTTTTGGGCAATCCATTCTTAATACATTTGTTTAGATACTATATTAAAAAAATATATCAGATTGGCAGATGGGTGAAGGTCGTCCGTAATTCGAATCTTAGACTGTATATTTTTTGTTTTATTTCTGTAGTAACTTAGAACAATAAATAAACGTTGTTTTTAAATATAGCGCAATATTTACGTTAATATCATTGTTTTTACAGCATAAAGGTGCTCGCCCACCAGCGCGACTTGACGCGACGCGACCTGGTTTTCTGTCCACTATGTGATGAGACGCGACGCGAAATCTTCCAAAATGTGACAGTCGGTTGCAAGTGGTCATAGAGCTCATTGGACGAAGATACTTTTGTGTTTGGTGTAATTGCTTCTATGGAGGAGGAAGAAAAGAAAAAAAAAGAAGAGTTTGGGTCCATGAAGTTAATGAAAAGAGAAATGCGTGTGGAGAATTCCATCACTTATTTTCAGATTTGAGAAAAGGTGCAAAAATTTTTTTCAAATACTTTTGGAAGAAAAGTTTTTTGAACTTCTCAGTTTAAGACAGACCTCTATAAAACACCAAAAAAAAGGTTGCTTTTACATACCTTGAAATCAAAATCCACTAAACAACTTTTTTCTTTAGATTAATTTAAAAAAATTATAATAATATTAAAATACAAATGTTACAAAAATAACAACAAATGAACAAATGCAGTGATAACAGAACAGAGCAACATGTGAGATTCTTCACGATGATACCCGAAGGAGGCCGATGAGACTCGAATGCCACGCGAAATTGTCGCTTGCTTGCTCTCCCGACTTGTCTCGAGGTGTCGGGTCGCGTCGCGTCTTATTGCCTAAATGGGTGGGATTTTTTAGCTTGATTACATGTAAAGTATCCCTGATGCATTTAATCACGTCGCACCGCGTCGCGCTAGTTGGCCAGCACCTTAAGCGCCCAATACGTTTCAGTTAAAGTTTTAACGGGTGGAAATGGCCATCAATTGAAATTTTTTTTTGTGACGCCTTTTATAGAACACAATAAACGCATCCGTATCCAACTGTTTTGTTACTGGGTATCACAATTTTGATAATTAATGTCAAATTAAAACCATCTTATCAGTAGATTAATTTTGTATATATACAAAATACAACAAAATATATAATTAAACAATGTGTATTTTAATTTTCAATAAAATAATTGTTCTTAAATTATGTTCAGCAAAACATAAGCTAGGTTTAGTAATTTTATTTAAAAAATAGAAAAATTAAATAAAAACTTTAACACCCTGTACTTCGAAAACTAAGGCTTTGCGGACCCATATTTGTATAGGCTTTTATGTTTATTTTTGGACCCTAACTAGGTACCTGAAGTTTGGACATTTTGTCCTGAATCACCCTGTATAACTAATAGATATTAGTATTGGGTTTTCAACCCACTCTGTATAGCAAAGATATTTTTCTTTTTTTGGACAAAAATATTTTAATCATGGTTTTAATAATAATCTACCCTGCATTTTTATAAAATTTCTAGGTAAGGTTAGTTTTGGTGGATTAATTTTTTTCCTAAATAAATTTTATTTATTTCGGTAGTTTGCTAAAAATTAAACTTTCGAATGTAAGGTTAACTATAAGAAAAGTCTAAAAGGTTTAGGCTTTTTTTAATATCTTTACAATTTAAGGACTTTAAACTAAAAACACAAATTATTTAAAGAAATGTAGGTAAATAAATATTTTAAAACGAACATGCGTAAGCATACCTATTTTTTAAGAAAATATGTAACAATTATTTGCCAACAATAAAAAAATTAGGATAATTTAAATAGGTTAACAATAAACCAAAAATAAGTGAGCATTACCCCTGAGAGGATAATTATAAAAGGAATATGGTAAAATTGCATATAGTTAAAGCTGCATATTTACATGCAATCCATTTTTATGAGATTTTTTTAGAATTAATATAGGATAAAGAATTACGGAGGCATGCCCCACTTTAAAAAGAAAACATATTATTTTGTTTAAAAATTGCAAAAAACCCACATGTATGAAAACACATTATTCTATAATGGAAAAGTAATATTTTAAAATGAATAACTGGCACATTCGGTTTTAACATATCCCGTTAGAGTACTACTTACCTAGATATTTTTATTAATACTATAAAGTTTTTGCTAACTGCAAAATTTCCAATAATTTTTCACTTGATCGTATCAAAAAAAGTATTTAACACTAAACCTTATTAAATTTTTCCAAATTCCGATGCACTACTTACCTAATAAATTTTATTTTTTCACTAAAATCACAGACGATTAACGGACACGGAACAGGTAGACTTGCACACGAAGATAACCAGCGCAAATGCTTCTTCAGGTACCTTGAACTTCACTTTATATATGGTGACCTACTTACCTTTGATGGCTAACAGAATCGGACGCAGCAGTCTCTAAACTGGATGGAACAATCTAGTTTGCTATCATTGGCGGCGCGAAACTGACCAAGGTGCAAATGAAAAACTGTTGTTGATAAATTTTTAGATAAAAAAATACAAATATAATATAATTAACCGCTAATCTACATATTAACTGTAAACATGTTATCTTTATTTGCTGCCCTAAAACAAAATCTAATACTTCTTAACTGTAATTGAATAGCCTTTAAATGACCAATACCCCAAGATTTCCACTATTTTTATGTAATATTTCTTTAAAGTTTAAAAAAGATCTGTATAAAAATTATCTAGTTTATAATAAATAATGTCTATCAACAAATAATCAATAATAGCTATTTATGGTACTAGTGTGTTGTTATACATATAAGTCACGCGAGAAAAGTTTAGCTCTTGAGGCCGTAGGCCGGGAAGGCTAATTTTCTTGAGTGACTTATATGTAATAACACACGTGTTCCATACAATATTTTATTCAAAACTGTCATACATATTATTATAATATAAAGTTGAAGTAAGATACATAGAGAAGATCCTTGAAGTAAAAAAAATCCCTGTAGTATATTTCTAATTTGTCAGATTATGGGACATAGTAAATAACAGGTGGATTTTTCTCGCAACAATGCAATTTTTCAAAGTAGGTTGCGGTTTTGTAACTAAGGTGATTGTTTATTTTACAAAAAAAAATGATGTTCATAACTCACTAGTGGGATCAAATCTATAACTCACTACTTTATCTCTTTAGTGAGTTATGGGTCACTTTATTTGTCTTAATTTAGATCTATAATAGACGTATATTATGACAGTTTTGGATAAAGAATCTAAATACCAACATTAAGATTTCATGGCTACAAAAATTTCCATTAATAACAATTGAATTCCCCTAAAGTTTATATTCATAAAATATTAAGGTTTTTGGCTTTATTTTTAAGGAGCTAAGCTTTTTGCTCTTCTTATTTTAATGTAAGTCTTTTAAATAACTATTAAAATGTGACACTTTTTAAAACTAATTAACGTTGTCAAATATTTTAGTTTTCATAACTAGTTACGAAAAGTAAAATTTTTCGTAACTGGTGAGAAAAACTAAGATATTTGACAACGTTAATGAGTTTTAAAAAGTGTTACTTTAAATGTCAAAATTAGAAAAAATTGAAAAGAATTCTATCATATTTAATATTAGAGAAAATATTGTGTAAAACGCGTTGGGAAACACTATTTTTCATAAATCACATTCTTTTGAAATCTGCTCTTTCCGAAAAATAGTGCCTTTCCCAACTGGTTGCACAAATAACTAATGTAAGTTATAAAAAAATAGTGTTTTCCAACGCGTTTTAAACAATATTTTGTCTAATTTTAAATATGATATTCTTTTTAGTTTTTTCTAATTTTGACATTTAAAGTGGCACTTTTCAAAACTCACTGACGTCAAATATCTTACTTTTTATCACCAGTTACAAAAAAGTTTACTTTTCGTAACTAGTTATGAAAATTAAAATATTTCACAACGTCAATGAGTTTTAAAAAGTGTCACTCTAAATGTCAAAATTAGAAAAATAACTATTATCATACTATAGCAGGTTTGCGCAATTAGGGTTTCATCTATTTAAAAAGTGACTTTTCTTCAAAATAAAGAAAAAATATATATATATATATATATATATATATATATATATATATATATATATATATATATATATATATATATATATATATATATATATATATATATATATATATATATATATATATATATATATATATATATATATATATATATATATATATATATATATATATATATATATATATATATATATATATATATATATATATATATATATATATATATATATATATATATATATATATATATATATATTTATTTTAAATTCTATATAAATCTAAATTTTTAATAAATTGTGAAGGGAAAGTATACCCTTGCGACAATATAACTAAAAACATACAAATATTTTATTATTTCTTTAAATAAATAAACCTAATAAAAATATTAAAAATGTAACCATATTTTTAATTGGGTATCCTCTGTTAATAAAAAAGAAAAGATTATTAAAAAGAAATAAAATTTAAATTTACTTACAAATAGGGTTTTATCTGCTATTACTAACGGCTGATTTGTGTATTTTATTTCTTTTTAAAATGACCTTGCTGCCTATTATTATTTTTTAATTTTTTACCCTTATAGCACCGCACAAAGGCTTGTATAAAGCCCAAGTACTAGGTAGGTTTTAGATGTTTAACCCAGTACCGTAATTTTTTTTTTTGATATTTGCAACCTATACAACCCTGATTTAGATTGTTTATTGCGTATAGTTAACACTTTTTGTTACAAACTCGACTTTTATATATTAGACATCGGCTACAAAAAAAAAAATTAAAGCTCTGCTTAGCAATAACAAATATGTTTAAATCATTTTATTGTTTTTAAAAGCTTTATACCTTACTTGATTGTAACCCAAACTTATCTTAAAACTTAATTAAATAATTTTTAACCGTTTTTGGGCAATAAGGTCTTAGGGATATATTTAAGGATATTGCTGATAAAAACCTAGGAGCATCTGTTTTTTGAAACGAGCATTTTGTGTTTTGAAAATAATTTTCTTAATGAAAATATGTAGTATTTTTTTTTAAGTCTTTACAAAAACATCTTATTACAGGATTTATTAAATAACTAAATTATTTATTAAAAAAGGATTAAGCTTTATTATATGCTATACCATTTAGAATTTAAAAAAAATTAATTCTGAAAATATTCAAAAATATAAAAACGAAGAAAATGACATTGGATGTCAATAAATTAAACACGGTACATATACTAAACCAAGTTTTTTTTTTTAAATAAGTGTTTACATTAAAATTGCTTTAAAAAATATTTATAGTTTTTTAATGTTTCCTTTAAATACAAAAGAAGCTAACTAAGTACACCTTGCATAAAATATTTATTAAAGCAGGCACATGCTGGCCCATCGGATGCCGGGAGTTTTCCGGTTGGCCCTTGTAAGGTTGCTTCGAAAGATTCTTGTAAGCCTTAAAGCCTACGACACCACCGAACTTGACAACACCCACGCGTAATAATCTTTATTTGTGTTTTTTATTTTATATTTTATATTTAAAATATTTTTCGCGACTAACAACAACTTACCATGGTTAGAAACTATCGTAACCAGAACGTTTGTACGTTTTATAGTATGATAGGGAAAATCTATGACGTCTATATATTGCGTCAGTACTTGTGACATTCATATGACCTTATTAACAAATGTATCAAACAGGCATTTTGAAGTAGCTACTAACCCATTTATTTAATAAGATGACAACTACCTAGCCTAGTTGTAGGCTTTTAATACCATCTGAAGGTACTGAATAATTATGAAGACAAGTATATTTGCTATCGAAATAATTTTGTAAAAGTAATAAGTTAAGATAAGCAACAACATTTGCCGATAATTTTTAGATAGAAATACAAATACTAATACCTAAGAATTAATCGCTGTTTAACATATTAACAGTTTATCTTCTCTTACTAACCCAAAAACATAATCAAATAATTCCTAACTGTATGCGGATAGTACTAAACAATCATGTAAACAAATATACCATTTGTTAAAAATTTTTAAAGCTTGAATAGTCGAGTTGTGGAATTGACCAAAGGTTTACAGAAGATACTTAAAGCAATCACTGCAGGTTATATACCCATTTGCCCCATTTGCATAATAAAGTGTAGGGCATATTTATTTTTTTATCAATATGAGCATTTTATTTGCTGTTTTAAGTTTCTTGGCTTAGTTTTATAGCGGCTCTACGCTACGAATTACAGCTGCAAACTTTGGCCAAGATTCGCGTTGGGGAACGCTTTTAAAGACCTTCGCGCCCCGGATGCAAAGCCAACAGATATCTGGAATTTAACCTTTTTTTATTTGTATGGTCAATTTAAACTTAAAAACATGTTTTGTGACTCTTGTCTCCACCAAATCTAAAAACATAGTAAAATAAACGGTATTTCGTCTAAAATAATAAAGCGTATGTCATTTTCGGTCAAATTGTAAACAATATTTAGGTATTTCCAACAGACATTTTTACCACAACCATCTCTATACAGGGTGGCCTACCACATCCTACTTGGTCTACAGATGCCAAACCGTAAGGTGTCGAAAATAGGCAATTGGGGAAACATATATAGCCGCAGCATAAAATTATTGTAGATTATACAGGGTGTCCCAGAAAAGTGTGACGTATATTAAAGTTATATTATTTTAAATGGAACAGCCTATACGAGTATTTTATGGCGGATTTAAATTTTACATAAAAAGGAGATTATTATAGCAGCGAACCGAATTTCGCATGTAGCTTTTGAAAAAACTGGAGAATGACAATTTTGTTTTCAAAAACCACAGGTAAAATTAGTTCACTGTTAATAATCTACCTTTAATAATGCACCTAAATGTGGTAGGGATAAAAGCTGTGCTTTTTAATTATCCTACCAATGCTTTGTCTGCTTATACCCTTTTGTTAATTTATTTTACGATGTCTTGTATGAGGTTTTTCTACCCAGCATTTTATTACTTAAAACTCAATTTTGTCTATTTGGTTTTTCATAAGCAATACTTCCAGTGTGTCGAATTTTTTAACTCATCTTCTTAAACAACCACCATTTGGATGGTTTCTGTTCGGATATTTTTTTGGCCTAAACTTTTGACGCAAGCAAGAGGAGGGAGAAGAGGATTATTTTTTTATTTTGAATTAGTAATTTTTTTTAAACTGACTGAAATACAGGTAATCGACAAATAGTCGTTGTCAATTTTCTAAAGGAAATATTAATGGCTGCTATATCAAAGCCAACTTGAATTTAAAAACACATTTTAGAATAAGAATAAATAAAATGTAGAAACGGAATTTACTAAAAAAGTATAAACAACAGGCATAGGCAACCTATATAGAATCTAAAAAAATATTATTTTGCTATTATGTGGTACAAAAAAATACGGGCTATTTTATTAAAAATAACAATGTTATCGCCATTTGAATTTCTGAAAAAATTAAATTATTTTTTATATACAAAACATGTATTCATGTGACATACGTATGATATGGCAGAGTCTCCTAAATGTTGTATTAAATTTTAAAGTTCGTAGGGTTAGTAGTTTTAAAATATAAATAATTTAACTGCACTTCTGCATTTTCAAAAGAAATCAAATATTTAAAAAGGAATAAAATTAGACACTCTAAATACTATAAACTTGAGTGTAGTGTAGAATCTAAATTTGTCATAAAATATAGGGCGTTCCATGTAAAATACTATAACTTTGATACGTCACACAGTATTCTGGGAAATCCTCTATAGTCTAAAATACTTTTATGATGCGGCCATCTCCGACCTGTATATGTTTCCCAAATTACTTTTTTTCTGAAACCTTACTGTTTTGCAGATATAGACCAAGTCGAAGGTGGACCACCCTGTATACTATAAGTGTAAATAAATACTTTAATTTATAAAAGTTATAGCCTGGACACTCGTTTTGTTATCACCTTAGGTGATTTGTTTATTTATTTAGTCGTTATAAGTGGCATTATAATCTGTCTTACTTCATTTATTTTAATTTTTTAATACAGGGTCCGGCAAAATGAACAACCCATTTTAAATTGCTTATAAAAATTTATTAACTTTAAAAACAAAACAAAGGAACATGTATTCTTAAACAAGAAAGATGGGAGTTTATTATGCTTTGAATATGGTGTGCCGCAAATGACCGCCACCCTCTTCAATACATTCTTCTAACTGGTTCATAAATTTTCTCATTACATTTTGAAGAACTTGCCTAGAAATAGCGTGGATTTCATTGGCAATATTTGTTTTTATTTCTTGAACAGTTGCGATCTTGTATGGGAGAAAATTCATTTTTTTTAACATTCTTCGTGTACTTCGCTCAGATAAATTTAAAACAGTAGCATGTTTTACAACATATTTTTTGGGACTAGCGATAATTGCATTTCTAACTCTGTCTTCGTTCAGTGCATTGCAGGCAGATCTTGGCCGCCCACTTGACTTCTTGTCTAAAACGGATCCTCCTGTCCTCCATTTACGAATCCAAACTGTAATGGTCTTCCGCTGCGGACACTGTCGGTCATTAAATTGACGTCGAAAACACCTTTGAACGGCTATAATGGAATTATATTCAATAAATTTTTCGACACAAAAAATGCGATGTTCTGTTAACCAACGCGGCATTTTGACAACTGTCAACAATTTTAATAAACTCTCCAAAGCCTACTTTTCCAAATAAAAATATCGCCATAGTGAATACTCGATACATTTTTTTTTATATTAAAGAAACAAAATAGGTAATACATTTTGCCGGACCCCGTATAAATATTTCCATAGTATAGGATCCAAAGAAGACAAAACGGGATTATATTTATGGCCTTTTGATAATTAGAAAAAATTTGCAATAGCCAGTAAATTTCTTTTTGTCAAATCCAAAAAGATACGATATAAAAATAACATTTTTTAAAAATCTTGCTTATTGGTTCGTTCTTAAAACTGTTTTATTTTTTGATACGTTTTAATAAATAGGATTTTTTTATTTATTTTTAGTCTTAAAAAAATAAATGAATAAAAATTTTTAATTTAAATTAGAAAAAAGAAAAAAGTAACAATATATACCTGAAATGTCAAAACACATAAAGTCAATAATTTGTCAAACTCTAGCGTTTAGTGTTAATTAAAATAAAATATTTCCTGAAAAAAAAATCAAGACTAAAAATAAATAGGTACTAATTTTTATTAAAACGTGTCTGGATAATCTGATACTAAGGGATTAGTCGCAACTTTACAGGTTAATAGTTTATTTTTCCCTAATTACTTAAATACATAATTAAATAACTTCTAACTCTGTTTGGGCGTTACTTATAAACATTATTATATTATTGTTTTTTCTAATACATTAACCACAGTAAAATTTAACTAATATTATTATCTTATATTTTTTTGTTCAGAAATATATGAAAGCACATACAGAGAACGGAAAAGAAAATGAAGTTTTAATCTTAAATATTTTCATTTTTAATCTAGCTTCTGTTTATGGTTAAAAACAAAAAATACTTTCTTAAAACAATTTTATAAAAACAGTCTGGATGGTCTTTTAAGTAGAAAACTATATAGTAGTAACATAATTATTAACAAATATAATTAAACAAATATATTTATAAATTACTTCAACCATTAATCGTTTTTTAAAATTTACTTTATTAGACAATTAGTGTAAAAAAGTTTATTAGTTAATACAGCTAATTAAATAAATAGAAGTGAAAATACAGCAAATTTGATCAGCAATCATGGACGACGGCCGACAAAATAGAAAATTTAACTTTATAGAGAGTTTATACAAATTTAATGTGCATATTTTGTTAAGATGTTTTTACAGTTTAATTTTTTTTGCTGCATTTTTAATCTAAAAACGCGTACTTTATGTTTTTTTTTAAATAGCTATAATTTTTCTTTCAGGGAAGAAAATAAGACGGGAGCTATTTTTCTTGTAGTAAACCGGACATTTCCCTATCTATGATATTTTCGAAGGTACACATTAATACCTGCAAAAAACTTGTGACGGCCTGATTTGATCTTTAGATTTCGGTTTTTTCCGGCCTTTATTAAATGAACTATAAAACCAGCTTTTTTAGAAAACATATTTTTTTTGGTAATGATCAAGTAATATTCTTAAACTATACAATGATTTAAGAAATCTTTGGTGCTTTTAATACTAGTTTAGTTTTGTGAAAAAAATTATAATTTGATATGGTTACAAAAAAACTGGCGTTTTAAAAATGATACTAATAAAATTGTTGCGAATAAACGGTACAAATTAACAAATAACCAAATAGCATATTAAACTAATCTGTTGGATCACTCAGATTTTTTATATCTATTATAACTTTAATATCTTTTTATTAGAACTTTATATTAATCCTGTGTCTTAAATATTTCTGTATGTGTAGATGTTTTTATATAGTTTTTTATTGGATTTTAAGTGTTTTTGTAAGTTTTTTTTTTACCGATATCATTTTAAGGAATAAAAAATAGTAAAGATTTGCCTTGATATATTGTTTATACTTTTCCAAAATTTTCTGGATAAGGTCAGGCAATATATAAAAACAGTTGCTTACTAAGCAATTTTCATATAATTTGTGTCAATTACGACTTTTCGGCCTGGAAGGGCCTTCATCAGGTATATATATGTTTTTTTTTAATAATAATAACAAATTAATCTTAAAACTAAGGGGTTTCTCACCAAAAACACTCATTTTTGTTGTGTAATGAACATTTAGAACTTAAAAGTTGAAACTTTTTTTACTTTAAACTTGACTAAAAAAATTTCATAATCTTATTTTTTGTGTAACTCTGTTAATTTTAAAGCTATCACATCCTACAAAGAATCATTTTAAAAGTATTTTTTAGGGCTACAGGCTTATGTATGTTAGAAGGGCTTGAGACCCTTTATATTTTATAGGTAAAGGGTCAAAGGGCTGCGGAAAAGCAGTCCTCGCACTATAGTGAAAGTTTAAATCGGTTATAACTCCGTCAATTATTATGCCACTAAAAAAATGAAAATAATCGTCATAAAAAATCCTACATTTTTCTACTGTTTAGTTTTTTTTGTACCTTTTATGGTTTTGGAGTTAAAAATGAGAAAAATAATTTTTTTTGAAAAATCACAAAAAAGAACCTATAATTTAAGCTCATTTTTTTCAAAACTGTGCACCTCTAATCAGTTAAAGTTTCAGATGTCATAAATAACATATAAATAAAGTACATAATTGGTGCCAGGAATAAGTTTAATTTTGATTTTGAATGAAATGAGAAAATTAGTTTTTTTGCGATTTTTTTTAGTTTTAACTATTTTACACCATATCTCACTGAAATTTCAGTCAAAAAGACTTTTATCGGTGCTTATTTTAAAGCTCTGTTTTTGCTCTTTAAAAAATATTCTATGACTTTTTGTTGAAAAATGTACCCTTTTCCCGTTATTTGAGGTTAAGTACTTAATCACGTAAAATCAAAGATCTTCAAGCAGCTATAACTTGCTTTAAGTAGAACTTTAAGATCTTCATAAATAGCTCAGTTTCTTTATTTTTTTATAAGCTTAATTTTTGTTCATTACACTTTTTTCGATAAAACTCATAATTACAGAGTTATGCGTAAAAAAACAATTGAAAAATGAGGTTTTTTTTTAAAGAAAAATCGCATTTTTCAATTGCGAATAATTCAAAAACTATTGATCTGGCGAAAAAACTTGCATAACATTTTTTACTTCAAATTTGCTCATCTATCGATTTCTGGGGGTATTTCGGGAAAAAATTGCCCACTTCCGAGAAGAGGTTGTATCCATCCCAGGGGTGGTTGCGCACATCGACACCATATAGATTTTGGTTTTCGACCATCCATATATCATATATCAAAATTAAAAAATAAATCGGTGCATATATAAAAAATTCGGAGGTGAAATGCTTGACTGCCTGGACTATTAGGACAAATTTTGAAAACGATTTAGGTTATGTTCTTCACATTTTATTTTTTTATTAAGCACTATAAGCATGGCGTTATTTATCAGATTAAATTAAAATATAGGGTTATTATGTAGGAATCTTGGAAACCCAGACATGCCAAGTCGGCTTAAATGAAAGTAAGTTGAATTTGGAGGCAGTACAATAACTTTTGGAAAGTAAGTTATTCTTAGGCACATCTAGCAATGTAAAACACATTCGCTAGAAAAATACAGTTATGGGTTCTCCATTTAAATTAAAATTTAAAATTATCTTTTTCTGCCATGACTTGATAGTAAGCCAAAAACCTTAAGTGATTCTGTTGTTCCAGCAATAATTAATTATAAAATACATAAATATTTAAAAAGAATAAGCTAAAAAATATTATTTTCTTATGTAATAAGCAGAACAATTTACGTTGGTGTCCGTATTATGCGAAGGTTAACATACTCATACTCATTCTAGACAACTTTGGGTGAAATTTCGATGACCGGATAAGAAGAGGATGACTTATAACTTTCTTTCTTAATAGCCGGATTTTTATAATACGAATATCGCTTTCGTATGGAGTGTGTCATAAATTTGTTACAACATACATAAAGGAAACCTAAACAAAGGTAATATAAAATTTGAAAGAACTTAAAAAGATACAAAGAATATTTTAGTCATATTTTTGCAGTTTCAGTAGGTCATTTTTTCTGGTATTATTCGCCTAACTAACTTCCAAGACAAACAAATTGGGTCTCGTTTTTATGATAACAGCTATAAAAAAATAAATTATTTATAACCTTTAGGTGTCTAAATATTAAAAAAAACAAAGTGCTATTAAATTTAGTCTTGTGTTTTCAATAACCGAATAAATTTGTTATTATTTTAAATATTCTAAATTATCTTAAAATCTATGCACTTTTAGCCAAACATGTAGAGATTTTTTTTTTTTTTTGTAGAAAGGAGAATTTTTCATTGACGGGACTTCTTCCTAAATTAAAAAAACATTTTTTTTTATTGCAAAATATATGCAAAAAACCAATTAAAAAAAATAGTTTTTTTTTGCTGAGGCAAGACAGATATAGGCATTGCTTCATAAAAAAGGAAGCTGACATCAAAATTTTTAAAGTAAGTCTGACTAAAGGTATTTTTACTAGTAATGCCACAAGAAGGTTAAATTATTTAGGGAATTTTTTTCGAGCTCACAAATATTTTGAAAATTATTTTTTAAATAATATTCATTTCCGAATTTAATTTAACCTTGAGTGGTATTCGGTAAGAAAATTTTACTCCAAATTATGTTTAAAATTATTTTAACATTGATTTACACTTGTCGTAGTTACATGGGAAAGCCATTTTAAAAGTTATCTTAGTATTCTTAAATTTTACATTAACATAAACTTAAGTTACTACAAAGGGTAGAAAATTGCCTTTTTAATATTTTATTTTATTTTTTTATATGTACTTTACATACACCGTATATGGGACGGCGTGCATAATAATTAATAAGGCAGTAAACAAATGACGCAGCTATAATACAACACGTCTCATCATTTACATCTGCTAAACATTACAGCTGTCAAAATTAAATCAAGGGCGTCGAAAAAACACCTCTGAACACAAACCTGACAAAATATGTTACATAAACTGTTATTTGCTGGAAAATAATCCTGTTCTTATTGAGTCACAATCGTGGTCAAAGTATTTATTGATGCTAATATACACACACATTTATAATGTTTGCACACATTTTTCATAAACTTAAACAGAAAAAATTGTTTGTAGCACGCATCCCAAATAGGTTTCTAGCACTCATTTGCTATTCCGAACTCCGCTGACGCCTCATGCGGAAACAACAATTCGTCCAGAAAACCTAATAATTTTAGCCACTTAATACAAAAATAACTATATAATAATAATATCATTTTTCTTTCATATATCTTTCGCCTGTTAAGTTTCTTAGTTTTTAGTATCCAAAGTATAAATGCAATATAAAAAAATAGTAACAATTAAATATAATTTACCATAAAAAGGAGCTTTGTATTTGCGAAGTTATTAATATAATTGAAAAATAACACAGTGCACTAACTAATTCAAACTTTATTCAGACATAAAGTAATATAATATACATACATACGAGTATGTAAGGGTTATCCAAGGAAGTTTAAAGGTGTATGAAAGCCCAATACTGTAGAACAAAATTGTCCAGGCGTGCAGGGCAGCGGGAATAGGGGGATTAGCCCCGCGGAGTTTGCGCAATGAATAGTAGGTCAGGGCCGGACTTCCATAATTCTTTGTTACTATATATAAAGTTGACATCATCAAATGTCAAATTCAAACATTCACTGTTTTTTTTATTTTTTGCACAAAAATGTTATTGGTTATTTAACGATACTACTATAGACTATTTAAAATTATTGTGTAATATTGGATTTTATATCATCTGATATAATATGAAAAGAATAGATGGCGCCAGTTTACAGCCTTCTATTTAAATGGTCGAAATTTTTGGGAGTTTTGTATTTTTACCAAAAATCTTTGTAAATAAATAAAAACACGATTTTTTAAAATAAATATCAAACATTGTATGATAGTTTCATGTACTTATCACCAATTTTGTGATAAAAGAAGGACCAGATAGTGTAAATGAGTTTAATCTAATCCTAAGATTCTGGTTGTACATTAAAAAGTGAAAATTTTTATAACTGCTTTTTAGGCATATACTTTTCACTAATAACAAACATTCATGAGACATAATAACAGTGGTTAAAAATGTTTAGTAACCTTGGGTACCCGAGTATCCATTGTAACAGTATCCGTTAAATATTATGTGTCTACAGTATGTCGAGCTTAAAAAGTTGATAATGTAAGATTAAGAAACCAAAAATCTAATTTCTTTTTAAACAAAAGTCTTGAAAGTTGCCTTCTCTCCGATTTTGATCAAATTTGGTATACAGGGGTTTTTTTGGGGCGCTGATTACGAATCTGAAAAAATATTTTTTTTGGCAACGTTTCGTTTTCGAGATCTAGGTTAAAAATTAAAATAACCTCATTTTCACTATATTCTTCTTTTTGTTCACAATTCTTGATTTTTACACTAAAGTGGCACACAATATTTTATAAACACCTTTTAAACCCTTGTATTTTTATTTATTTTACACCTCTTTTTCATTAAATTGCGAACTTTTAAGTTCAAAGGCAACCATATTTGCTTAGAAAATAGTGTATACATGGTTGCGGCCATGTTGGGGCGTGTGAAAGTGGATGTTTGCAATTAAATGGAAAGAAAGGTGTAAAGTCAATATAAAAACAAGTTTTTAAAAGGTGTTTGTGAAATGTTGTGTGCCAATTTAGTGTAAAAATCAAGAATTTTCTGCAAAAAAAGGAGGAATAGTGTAAATAAAGTTGGTTTGATTTTCACACTGATGATGAATATCTAGAAAACGAAACGTTGCCGATTTTTTTTTTGAGATTCGTAATCAGCGCCTCAAAAACCCAAACAAATACAGAAAAAGCAAAAAGGAACTTTAACATAAAATTGTACTTTCTTTCATTCAATTAGAGGGACCTGTATATATTAAAATTTGCCTGGTCTGCCCAGTAATTAATAATTTTGATCCGTTAAAAAAATTGACTAAATTATTAAATGAAATAAAAGTACCTAAATGTAAACCTTATTTCTTTTTAATAATCCACAGAAATACACAAACATTGTGGAAATCATCTAAAAGATAGTTAAGATTGTCTTACTTTTCTCACTGCTATTTCCTATGAAATTTTCATTTTCTATTATTCATAATTGATATATTATTATTTATTCGGTTACCTAACGTTACGTCTCATAAGAAGCACCTAATTTAAATATAAGAAATACTTACCTAAAATAAAAAATGCCGGGTATGTTACCCTTGGATTTGCAAGACAAAACCATAGAACCTCTAGTCATTTTGTTACGATATTATAAGTAACAAACAATAAACACAAAATTATAGTCACAATTTAATAAACACTAATCACTAAAATAAGAAGGTTTTTATCAATCCAAAAAACGGTACTCCGGCTCTCATAAAAGTATAATGTATTGCCTAACTACTCACTGATTTATCAGTGTGTAAGTAGGCAACACATTAAATTATTTCGTGGAATTTTGTTATTGCGCAGAATCAGCGAAGCCAACTCTGACAGTTATTTTCATACTGGGCTGGACATTTTTTGATCTAATGGGCCATAGCATTGGGCTTCCATACACCTTTAAACTTCCTTGGGGTTATCCAACGAGGACTAGACAGGCCGCTTTTTGACTCTATCTGTACTTTTATAAAAAAAAAAGTTAAATATATGTAATTTTTCTCTCCGAATCCGAAAATAATTAAGGTAAACAACTTTTAAACTTTATTTTTTTAGTTGTCTGAATGACACTACCGTTAAAGAGTGATCAGGTATCCGTATCAATATTTCAGGTGTAATGACAAGGTAGACGAAAATTTTTTCGATTTAAACGTGAAGAAAATGGACCATTTTGAATTAAAAAAATATCATTTTAGATCAAAAGATATACGAGGAATCGGATAATTACATAAAAAATATGGCATTTCATTTAAAAAAATATCAAAATGACCCCCAGCAGTTTTATTTGATGTTCAATTATTTTACATTAATCATTTTCGGATTCGGAGGGAAAAATTATATATGATGGCTATTTCACTTTTTTTTTTATAAAAGTACAGGTAGAGTCAAAAAAGCAGCCTGTCTAGTCCTCGTTGGATAACCCTGTACCAATATCTTTTTGTTACATTATGAACGAAACAAAGAAGTACTTAATCCTAAATTCCTATTTTTAAATTGACAATTTTTTGTTCAACATAACTTTTAACAAAAAACGTCTTTATTTAAATCAAGTATTAAACACCAACTATAATATAAAATCCAAATGTCTTTTTTTCATTTTTGCAAATCTGTCCACAATGGAATTTGTATTTATTGGTATGTCTCTATTTACATGTAAAAGCGCTAGACCAACTAATCGTTCTTGACTCATAGATGCCCTTAACCAGGTTTTCAATCTTTTTAGTGCAGAAAAACTTCTCTCCGAGGATACAACGCTCACTGGCATAGTACATACAAGATTTAATGCTAAATGAATATAAGGGTAAATCTGTTTATCACACGTTTTAAGAGTTGATATTATAGAATCTGGGATATTTGTTTCGTTTTTCCATTTTTTTAACTATAGTTCTAACTCAGTTTTAACCAGCATCAAAATTATGTCGATACTTTCATTTTTAAATTTGAGAATATATTTGCCGACGATGTGGTAGGAAGGGTTTTGGGAGGGGGTAATTACCTCCATTACCCCCCTTATCGACGCCCTTGAATTAAATATGTCTTACATCCCCTTAAAAACTCTGTTAACTTATACTTATGACTCCCTGTCAGAAGTGAAAGCATATCTTAACCATTAATTGTACAGGATATCCAACCAGGACTGAGCTGTGTCATATTTGTTTCTTTCCTCATATTAAAAAAATTATAATAAATAAATTACCATTTTTCTATAGAATTATAAAAAACACTTAAGAGAATATTCAAACAAAAAAATTACGACATAAAATTAACATTTTCTTAATGCGACACAGCACTTTGTTTGTTTTTAAAAGAGTCTCATTTTCACGTTTCAATAAGAAAATAAATTTAATTTAAAAATGTCTATTGACAAATAAGGCACCCTAACTTAAGTTTTTTTTTTATTGTAACTGCTAATACAAATAATTAATAAGGCAGTAAACAAATGACGCAGCTATAATACAACACCTCTCATCATTTACATCTGCCAAACATTACATTTGTCAAAATTAAATATGTCTGACATCGCCTTAAAAACTCTGTTAACTTAACTTATACTTATGACTCTCTGTCAGAAGTTTATCTTAACCAATAATTGTACAGGATATCCAACAAGGACTGAACTGTGTCATATTTGTTTTTTTCCTCATATTAAAAAAAAATAAATAAATTACCATTTTTCTATAGAATCCCGAAAAATACTTAATAGTGCAATGAAGCACTCAATCTCGGATTTTTTTTCACTAAGAGGGATCAGAATGCGGTTTTTTGCATTCGTTTCCAAAAATTTTTTGTAAAAAATGCACCTACTCTGTGACTTGTACAAACCGAAAATTACATTGCTGCAGCCAAGAATGCATTCAAAAAATGAATTTTTGGAGACGGCTTTTGGAAGATTTAATAATTTTGTAAATATGAGTCAGAACTGGCCCAAATCAGGTTCTCGGGAGTTTTCGATGTCGCTGATCACGATTATGATGTTCAAATTGACCCACAGCCGACAAAGAGCTCAGGAACGCCGATGAACGTCATCTCCGTGGGACTTTCCCAAAATTCACGCGGGGAAGGGGAGAAACTTGACGTCCGGGAGTTTTTTGGGTCGCTGAATTTAAATATGACATCGGCGAACCCCGGACACCTGGTGCAAATGGAGCTGGACGCGGACCTCATCTCCCATGGTTTTCTTCACACAATCGAAAAGGACCAACCGAAAACCGTTATGGGGGTTTTTTGAAGGGCTGAATCTGAATTTCATCGATCCCTCGAACACCTGGTGCACCGTAACTTGGCCCTAAACGTCATCTCCGTAGGACTTGGTAGAGTCCCACGGAGATGACGTTTTCACGCGGGGAAGAAGAGATACTTTGCGCCCGGGGTTTTTTGGGTCGCTAAATTCAAATGTGGCATGGGTGAACACCGTCCGGACACCTGGTGCTGCGGAACCTGGACGTGGACGTCATCCCCGAGAATTTTTTTGACAAGATCGCCAAAAACAGCCCGAAAATCATTGTAGGGGCGTTTGTGTTCCGAACTTTTGGCCCTTTTAGTGCTTCATTGCCTCGACTATAAGAAAATATTCAAACAAAAAAATTACCACATAAAATTAACATTTTCCTAATGCGGCACAGCACAATGTTCTGTTAAAGTCTAGCGTTGACTACTACTTTTAATACATGTTAGTAAAAGTTAAACATATACTTAAAGTAATTTTGTATTTACTAAAAATGAATAGGAATTGTATCCGATTTAAAAAAAAATGCTAATTTTTATGTCAGTCTCTTTTGTTTCAATTCGGAACTGTGTTATTTTGGTTATTTCTGGCAGTAGGATTTCTGCACTTCGTAGGAATCCACTAACTTATTCATTTAAGACATTTATTCAATATGCAAATTTTACGGTCACATATTACCTCCCAACATAATACATATGTCAGATGTAATATTATATATAATTACCTTTGGCGTAATATTTCTTTATGTTTTATTAAAATGTGAAAACTTGTCCAGGTTTACCTGTTTTATTTAAGATTCAGTTTATGCAGTTGTAAAATATTAATTATAAGAAATCAAAAGAATAAAATTTGTAAAATAAAATCCTATTGGTTTTTGGCTAGATTTATTCCACAAATATTTTATAAATATGGAAAAAGATAAAGGAAATGTTAAGAAGATAACATATCAGGAGCAAAGGGGACTTATATACATACCTAGATTGTTTATGCAAATGGGAGGAATGTGGCCAACAGCCCAATTTCAAGATCTGTCCCAAAAGAGATTATATTTGGTGTATAAATATTTCATTTTAACTTATTATCTTCTATTTAATTTACTTCAATTTATCGAATGCAATAGGCTAACAATACAGCATAAACAATTTGATAGAATTACCACTGGTATATCAATTACATTAATAATTTTATTATGTAAGGCAGTATTATATCAGAAAAATGAAATCCCTCGGACATGCCTATCTTTTACTGATGCCGAAATAAATATTTGGGAATCAGGAGACGACGAAGTTAAGAATTTTTACAAAAAGATATTAAAGTATTGGAAATATTTAACTACTTGCGTTATCTCGTTATCAATTTTTACAGTATTTTTGTTTTATACTATTCACATATTTGGAAATAACGGCATTTTAAATATTGGAATTCAAAATTGGAATTTTGACAATAGATCTTTCTTGCATGAAGTGTTTTTTCCATTTGATAAAAGAAAATATTTTTATTATATTTTGTGTTGCAACCTTACCGTTTCCTTTATAAGTATTGTTTTAAATGTTGCTTGCCAAACCGTGTTATATGCACATGTTATATTTGTTATATATCGTTTGTCAATCTTACAAATTCGTTTTAATAACTTGCATAACTTTGCTAAAGATGCCAATGTCGATTGCATTTTATTTTTTAAAGGACTTATTAAAGAACATCAAGATATAATTAGGTAAGTAATCGCAAATATTTTTTTAAACACATTAATATTATTATTGGTAGACAATTATAACATGACATATTTAGTTCCATACTTAAAATCTAACCAAAATAGGTTTCGATAATAAATGATTTTTATCTTATAAAACTTAAGCACTAGATACCACAGATATCGTTATTAAATATTTAGAATTAGATTATTCTCCTCCTCCCCCCCCCTTTTTTTTACCACCCGACGAAACCTACAGAATGCAGGGTTTACCAGCGGTTACTTATCCATGAACTACCCGATGTTGCTTAATAGTGTGTATATATTTTAGATAGTCTTCTTTTTGATTCATCAACAGAGGAAACATGTCTAAGGTACAAAAGACTTGTTATTATATACCTAATCAAAAAGTTCTTTTAACAGAAACAGTCATTTAAGATAAACCATACTATGTGATGTATGACCATTTTGTAAAAAGGGTTAAATCATTTCATTAGGTTTAACAAGGTGATTTAGATCCTAACCTTTAAAATTTAAGGGGATTTCAACAGAACTGTCGGTAATTGAATTAAAATAATTGAAAAATCGAATTAAATTACTTCTCAGTGATTGGATTACTTTAATTTATTTTTTTTCCAGAGAAGGTAATGGTATTTGGATTATCAATTAATAGGATAATGTAATCGTAATTGGAAATTGATTTTTATGAATCTTAAGTAATTCAGTTAATTTGAAAGTAATTCGATTAATTATAAAGTAATTGAATTTCTACAAAAAAATAAAAATAACCTTTATTTATGGAAAAACTGCCGGAATTTTGGCCAGCCAGAAAGAGCATCTTGAAACACGACGGGCCAATTTTGGGGAAAAATGTGTTAATGTTTGGGGTAGAATAAAAAGAAAGCAGTGTGACGTGCGCGTATCATGCATATTAGTATAAATATTATATTTGTTTAGTGTATCATGTTTAATATATGTAGTAATTTCAATAGAGTAATTGCTAAAATATTCAATTACTTTTAGTTTTAATTGATAATTGATTTACTTTTAACAAACATGATAGTAATTGGTAATCGTAATTTACTACTACTTAGAAGAGTAATTAATTATTGTAATTGAATTACTTTTTAAAAGTGATTGCGAATAATAAATACATAATTTACATTTTTTTATTGGTTGTCATCTTCTTTCCTAGGTTATAACCTATATATACCCAAAATCTTTAAGTTTTAAAAGTAGGGGTGATTACTTTGGAATTTTTTAGTCTTTTTAATTTTTTTCTAAAATTTCCTTCGGTCTTTGAAATTACACCTAATTTCTTACTGCATGACTGGTAAAAAGAATCTATCTACATTCGCTTTGTGAACCGTTTACAAAAAAGATATTGTACAATTTTTAGCTGTTCAGAATAAAAGTAACAATCTCGAATACATTTAAATTTTAAATTTATTAATAACAAAAATGATTAATTGATAACAAAAATGAGCTATACACATAGTAGCATAGGAGATCGAGAAATGTTAAGCATCCTGTCAGGTATATAACACCCAGATAGAGGAGGCACTTATTTTTTTTTTCAATTACATAATGTTTAAATTTTATTTTAGTTAAAGTTTTAAGTAGATCGGAATGGGTACAGTTATTGGATCAAAAAAAAAAAAAAATAAAATATCCGTGCCACCAGGTTATCCCCAATTGCCTCGAGACACATGTGTATTAGTTTGTTTTATTTAATGAATTAATTTTAAGATGAATTGAAGCTGGTAAACTCACTTATACGAAAAAAAATGTTATTAGCAAAATTTTTAATCGCTAAAATCACTTTTTTGCCTATAATTCCTTTATTACCTATTTTATTAAAAATGAATATATAATCTTTTTTATAGAGCTTACCAATGGGCATATTTTTTGTTTCTTACATTTTTTTGTAACTCTTTTATTTTTTTACATATTTGCGTTTTTATTTTATATTTCATCATCAATTCGGATTATATACCTTTTTATCTAAAATCAATAGTTTTCGAGTTATATTAAAAAAAAACGATTTTTCACGATTTTTTTTTATGGTAAAAAAATTAAATTTGAACCCGCTGAGCTGAGGCAGCAGTAGGAGTAGGGCTTTGAATTGACTATTGTTCATAGTAATATAAAAAAATGTTTCATGCGTATCCCTTATTGGCTTGGTTTTTTGCGGTGGCCTCCCGGACTATAAGGGCGTCAGGCGTTTTAAAAAATCTCTGTAATAAAATATTGGGGTTAAAGTCAAAAACGGTAAAAGCAGAACTTAATTGAAATTGATAGTTTACAGTAAATTATCCAGCTAAATTTTCTGTAAATAAATTTTAAATATTTTTGTAATAGTAGCAATATAAATAAATATATTTTAAATAAAAAATATGTTTTTGCTGGCCAACATTTAGAATAACCTAAACGTTAATTATGTATAAAAATGTTTAAGTGTTTTAATTGTTCTTGAAATCCTATAATTGTTTAGTTTCTACCCATCTTTATTTTATATTTTATGTTTGGCCGCTAGCTAACGAAGAACTTCTATATCCACTCTATTATTAATAAACTTATGTTTTAAAATGTTTTAGCATTTATTGTAATTTGTAGGTCTGTAGAAGCTTTAAATAATTCCACAAAGTATGTACTGCTTATGGATTTTCTGCTGAATTCATTTAAAGTTGCATTTAATTTATACCAAATTATAACAGTAAGTTGAGATAACCAACTGTCATATAAAAGCAATAATATTTTTTAGTACTTAAAAGTAGATCACGTGATTAATTTAACTATATCCGTATAAGCTACATAAGGGTAATAATAATAATATTAGTAACTTTTTTAAACTTCTCCTAGTGGTCTTATTTTAAAATTTATGTATTGTTAGGAGGTTTTGTGTATCCCCAAAGAAAACGGCCAATTAAGGTCTTATATTTTATCTATAATTAAAAAATTAAATATTTAGTTCTCTTTTTTTATTGACTGCCACAAAAAAATATAAGGTAAATAAAGTCACTTTATATGATCCATCTAGTTATTGTTATTAAAATTACAATAGTATTAACAAAAAGATGTAATAATAATTAATAGGAAATATTAAAAATATATATGTATATTTATATATATATATATATATATATATATATATATATATATATATATATATATATATATATATATATATATATATATATATATATATATATATATATATATATATATATATATATATATATATATATATAATAAATTTATTTAATCCACGAAGTTACAAAAAATAGGGATTAGAAGCTAATTTCAACTAGAAAACTAATTAAACTCGTTTAATAAACATTGACAGTCACATGACTTTCTGTGACGACCGGTTTCGCTAGAAACAGCCTTAAATTTTTATATTCAAATGAAACACTCTATATATTTTTACATTTTTAGATTCCTAGGAGTATTCTGTGTCCGATTGTACCACATATGTCAGATATGTAAAATTTTCACAGCTTTGAAAGAAGTGAAATAAAACTTTTCTGATCCAGGTGGCCATGATGGGCCAAAAATTAATAGTTTAATGCCAATTAATTTAACAAAAATAAAAAACACCCTGTTAATACTTTACGCCTAATCTGACCGCGTCAAATGGAATGGTTCACCTTTTCATTAAAACATCTTAACCTACCAAGAGTAATTTCTAGTTAACAAGTAATAAAAATTTCATCACCTTCACCTGACAAGAACTATATCAAAAGCAAAAATTAAAAAACGACCAAAGCTGTCAAGTTTGACATATGAAATACTGTTGGATGTAGAATGTTTCCAGGAATCTAAAAATATAAAAATATACTGTGTCGGTGTTTTGAATTTTTTGACATTTTAACAGCAAGCAACGATAAGATTTGCAAAAAAAAACAAAAAATATTGAAAAAATTTCGATTTTCTTTTTGGAAACGCTTTCAAAAATTTAAGACAACAATGTTTTATCATTTTAAACTCAATTCAGTTTTTGCAACAAAAAAGTTGATTACCGAAATCGAATTTCAGCAGGGTGTCTCCATCGGTCAAATAAGCACCATGTCGGTCGCTTTGGTTTACGCTATTTTGTCCAAAAAGAGTAATTAATGGATCTTCTTTGATGGTGCCGTGGGGTATATCACCCTCACTACACCGTCGTACTTGTCTTCTTGCCGGTTAAATACAAAAGGGTCCTTATATATATATATATATATATATATATATCTCTATATATATATATATATACAGGTATATATATATATATATATATATATATATATATATATTATATAGTATGTTATATATATATAGGCAATATTATAGGTGGAGTGCGTTCTTATATATCATATATATATACAGTCCGACGAAAATTAATCGCGTCATAATAGGGAATTCGGCTCGGTTAATTTTTAGCACATCGCTGAAAGGAAGGTACCACGCTTGGAAACAAGTAGGCAATATTACGATATGCGATATTCTGTGTGGAATTATTTGTTTTCATAAGTTTTTTTGTTGCCTACTCCGCGAAATAAAACTGGTATTTGATCAAAAATCAAATAGTTAAACAAAGATTCTACAATTAAAATTAATCGGATAATTGTACGTTGAATGAAAAATAATGAGAATTCCCTAAAAACAGTCTAGTTAATTAGATGTTCAAAAAATGCCATTGATACGGCGGAAAGTCGGAAAGAGTTTTGCTTGTCTTTTTATCACAGGGGAATTGTAGGAGAGAACATAGCGAATTGGTAGAATAAAAAGAATACACGTATTTAATAAACACGGTGGATTCGTTTCCAAAACATATATATATATATATATATATATATATATATAGAACTATAAACTTATATTTATATAATATATATTTATATATATATACCACTTTATATATACATATATATAAATATATATGTACGGACTTTAGTTAGTCTTAGTTTCTAGAAATGTATAAGGTTGTAATTATTTTCAGAAAGTTGATAATTTATTGCTGTAGACCTCCATTTCAGACAAGGTTTCTAGCTCTAGTTCAAGAACTCTGCCAGATACATTTGGACTTGTCCAGACTTTTCCAAAAAAAACCACTTTACTATAATGCCCGCAAGCAAGTCCGAACGGGCCGCTCTGTTTTGTCCACCGGCAAGATAAGAAGTTGATAAAAGTTAAAGCGCAAAGCGGTGATAATTTCATTAGTCGAAGTAGCTAAATTAATGTTAATAAATCCGCGATATTCAATATTGAAACGTACAAATTATTTTACCATTTAACTATTGCTATCATTTTCTTTTATCATTTATTCTTTCTTTTAGATAAAGTTTTTATCAAATTATTTCCTTTAGTTTATGCACTAATGGTTATATTAGAAGTATTTACTATGGGATGGATATGCAATGAAATTAAAATACAGGTAACTGTATTAGCGGATTAGACAAAAGATCTTTATTAAAGGTATTATATTCCTGTTAGTAAAGAATTCTTCCAGCTAATATCTGGATATATATATATATATAGAAACGTATAAACAACATATATAAAAATGAGCGGATATATATATATCTAAATATATGTATATATAAATGCGATATATATATATAAACAGTTGAACATATATATATATATATGCTGAATAAATATATATATAGATATATTTATATATATACAAAAATGTAACAAAAATATGGGGAGTCATTTATAAAAATGAACTATGTTCTTGTACGGACTTTTTGATATATATATATACATATACGTATGTTTGCATAAATATATATAGCAAATACCAAAATATTTTGTATAATATATATATATCCCAATTTCAATATTTATATATATATATATATATATATATATTCATATACTTATATCCTATATATATATAAAAGATCCATTTGCCCCATGGTCCTCTTGGTTGGATAGTTAGTATATTGATATACTTTTTGATCTTGTAAATTTATTTTTTTATTTGTAAAATAATAAGCCCAAAAAGATTGCTGTAAACGTAATAGTAGGGGGCAAGGTGATTATATACGGCATTAATAAATATTGATTTAACTTTTTTTCTTACAATTTTTATTTGTTGCAATATAGGAATGTAAAATTAACACACCTTACTTTGGTAATTTTCCAGAGCCTTGCTGTTGCTGATGCGGCCTACAAAAGTGTATGGTATACTCAAAACAAAAGCGTGAAGCAATTATTACTTATAGTAATAATAAGAGCGCAAAGACCTTTGGTTTTAAAAATTGGTGGTTTTCAACCCATGACAACTGAAACTATTGTAAAGGTAAATAGAGGAGCTTTTAACAAAATAAATTATATCTCTAAGAGGGACTTTTTCTTGTGTAAAATATTCAACTTGAAACAAGTTTGCATTCAAAAATCAATTAGTAACCAATAGGCTAACTTATAAAATAATTTTAAGGACAAAACTTATTAGTTAAGGACCTAGAGCCGAGACTATAGTTTATGTGGGAACTTATGTTTTTCCCCTTAATTTATTTTTGCTATCTACACAGGTTAAACCTAAGTCAAAGTATACCTAAGACTAAAAAACTTTTATTTAAATCACATTTTAGGCAGCTGTAGGTGAATTTAAGCTTGGCCTTGGCGTACTTTTACTTTTTAAGCTTTATTATAACTTATGAAATTTTATTTTTCAGGTATAATGAAGTAATATAATCAGTTTGTTTAAATATTATTAAGTAGCTATGTAACATAATTTATTAAAGTATGATATTCGGTCATTTTTAGGACCTAAAGGGTAAAAAAAACGTACCTAATAAATATAACAGGTCCATACTAAAAAAAGTTTGCAAAGAAACTATAAAAAATATTAATTATTTATTAGGTATCAATAAAAACAAAGTTATCAGGATTAAAAATGAAAAGTGGAGAACATAGTTTTATATAATTGTATTCAAAAGTAATTTTAAAAATAATTTTCAATGTTTTTACCCACAGAGAAATTAATCACTAAACTACACTTTTTTTGTTTTAGACCTTAAAGGCTGCATACTCCTATGTTACACTTATGATGGATTAATACTAGTTTTAAATCACACATACTTTTAAATAAACTATAAGTTACACTGCAAAGTAAAAACATTGTTTTATTTTTAAAAAAAGAATATTTAAATTGTTAGTTTATAGATCTGTGGCCAAAACACATAGTATGTAAGGCCAAACAGCCCAGATTAAAAAAAAATGTTAGTCTTGAAGATAACGTCTTTTTATTTACCTGATCACCACAATTTTATTAACAAGACATCGTTTAATGCGTCCTAAAGGAGTATTAGTGATTAGAGAAAAAGGCAAACTTTTGCTATGGTCTATCTATTTTTAAGTTATCCATTTAGATAATAATTACTGGTTACTGGTTTCCTTTTTTTTGAGATATATGTGACGGTTTTTAAAACATTATTAAAATAACGGTTATATTAATATTACGAATAAAATAGTTAATTATTGGTGGGTTATTAGTCCTGATGTCCGCATTTGTTTTGGCTAGCTCTATTTTCTTTTATATTAGGTATATTGTCAAAAATCTGAAGTATGACGAAGAATTTTTAAGTAATATGATGCAGGTTTTTATTAAATCCTAATATTTCAGTTTGGTATTTTAATGTTTTTAATTTATTTACGAAGGCTTGTATAAAGTCTAAGTACCGAGGGTGCCGGGTTTTTAGATGTTTCACTCATTTTTTCCTAGTTCCGTCAACGATCCATGTACTGAATCATGCAGATATTGTATTTATTGACACCTTTCAGGCAAGTCTGTAGTGTCACTACGGCCGTTCTACAAGTAACTACTACCTCTGAACTACCCCCTCCCTTTAACGTCTAGGTAATGTTATTCAGACGGGATTTTTTACAATACTTACCTGGCGGGAAGTGATGTTTCAACGCGTCAAAGGCCATTGATAATCCTTATGTTATGTTTGGTACCACTAATATACTTTTAAAAAACATATTAATTGCGTTGTTTAAAACAGAGACCTAATTTAAAACTGTTATTTTAAAAAAATATTATTTCATTTTTCGGACATTGGCGGTTAATTCCTTTCAGGCTTTAAAATAATTTCACTTGTAGGATCAGAACATCATTATTATGGCAGTTTATTAAAATTTTAACAATTTGTTGCATAGATAAATAACCCAATAGAAAAAAATGTGTTTTTTCCGTTTATCCGTAGAATCCTAAAAACAGCAAAGAAAACAATTTAAATTAAAACAAAAAATATGGATATAAAATTACCATTTTGCTAATGAGAAATTCTATTTATTGGTTTGTTTTTTTTTTGATACGTTTTATTAAAAAAATATTGCGTATAAATTTTTAGTAACAACAGAATGAAGTTAGAAAAAAGAAAAAGGTAACGATAAAAAGCTAAAATGCCAAAAAACAAAAAGTCAATATTCTCTATAAGTCTAGCGTTTATTACCACTTTAAGTATATATTGGTAAAGTGTCGTTTTTTTTTATTTAATTTAATTTTTTTTTATATATTCTTTAAGGTTATACGGGAAAATAAATAAGATGATTATTTTTTTTTTTTTTTAATGAGGAAAGCCAGATATATGACCCAGATCAGTTCTCGTTGGATGATCCTCATCTATACACACCATTGGGAATAAATATTCACAGCTATATAAAATCATCACGTTTGCACGTTGTAAACTAGTTTAAAGAATGTTTTTTAAAAGTATGACAGAACAAAAATCAGTTAAGTAATTTAAAATAAAATGTCTAAAAGATTTTACTTGAAGTAAAACTATGAGGTTGGACTAAAACAAATACTAAAAATAGATAAATATTTATTTAGTTTATTTCAGTCACCATCATCTCCTATCGTATCTACATCTATATGCAGCTCATCTTGTGTGGAATCTGCCACACTTTCTCCATTTTTTGAAACTTCTTTTGAGTGTCTCCATTTCATTCGTCGGTTCTGAAACCACACCTTAACTTGTGCATCTGTTAGACCTAAAACAAAAAGCCTGTTTAATTACATTAATACCTTGAAATAATATTCTCTAAAGACCAGAATGATTTGGTTTATTGCTTTAGACTTTTAGTGTCAATACTGCGATGTTTTTTAAGTAGCGATACTTTTTGTATACTTTTTACATCCTTATTCCAACATATTTATATCTAATTTAGTGCAAAAGTATTTATACTATATATATATATATATATATATATATATATATATATATATATATATATATATATATATATATATATATATATATATATATATATATATATATTAGTGATGGGCATAATCGGATTATTTTAAGAATCGAATTATATAATTATTTGAATTTTTAATTCTTGATTTCTGAATGAATATGTAACTCGATTCCGATGTAACTAAACACAAACACTAAATATTATATACAGTTTGTCAAAAAAGTCCGGGTCCCCTTAAGAATTCGTCAACGGGGATCCTGGACTTTTTGGACAATATATATTATTACTATTATAATTATTATTTTAGTAAGTAATTTTTTATGGTAATTTTTTACTAACCGGGCCCACGGCCGATTTTATTGAAATTTTGTATACCGGGGATTTTTGCACCGCCCCAAATCTGAAGTCAAATTTTTTCGTACTCTGCTAGTTTTTAAGTTATAACGGCCCACTCAAACCTAACCAGCAAAACTTTCCAAAAATTCCTCCTTCTTAAAACTAATTACACCCAAAATGGAAGATTTTATCGAAATACACTTATTATTTTAAAAGATAAATTTAATATCACCTTCATTTAACATATATTTTTAATTAAAAAAAGCACAGCAAGCACTTCCCAAAAATATTATTTTTACTTTTATAAGTATCAACAAAAATGTCTAGAGATTTTAGACTGTTTTATGTTGGTACGCCAGGGACCCGCGAAACAATTGAATGGCCTACTTTAGAAATTTGAATTATTTTTATTTTTCGCGATTTAAATTTAAAAATTAGGCGCCTTCAATTGTTTCGCGGGTCCCTGGTGTACCAACATAAATTATCTAAAATACCTAGACAATTTTGTTGACATTTATAAAAGTAAAAATATTATTTTTTGGAAAGCGCTTTTTGTGCTTTTTTTATTAAAAATAATTGGTAAATAAAACTAAAATTAAATTTATCGTATAAAATAATAAGTATATTACTATAAATTATTCCATTTTGGGTGTAATCAGTTTTAAGAAGGGGGAATTTTAGGAGTTTGTGCAGATGTGAGTTTAGGTTCGAGTGGGGCGTTATAGCTCAAAAATTAGCAGAGTCCGACAAAATATGACTTCAGATTCGTGATAAGCGCCCCAAAAACCCCTGTATACAAAATTTTACTAAAATCGGCCGTGGGCCCGGTAAGTAAAAAATTACCTTTTTTATAATTAAGTTGTCCTCTCTATTAAAATATTAAACCTTATTCGTTATTACATGCTATTTTTTTTTCGCGACGCGTAATCAATTCTGTGGAATCAGGTTATTTTTCGTAATTCAAATTAAATCTGATATATATTGAGGAAAAAAGATATCGAATCCAAGGAATCAATTCCTATTTTTCCCTGGATCACCTTTAGTTTTTATACTTCCAATTGGTAACTGCGATACGAATGATACTACATAATCCAGATGATTAATCAAGCGTCAAACATTTTAGCACAAAGCTCCAGCCGCAAAATATAATTTTAGCCTAATTTTGAAGTCCTGTAACTTTTAGCCAAATTACTTTTTGTTAAATATTCTTCAAATTTGAATTAAAATTGAAACCAATTTGCCTTGGATTTATAATATAAGGGTACTAGGTCAAAATTTAGAAATTAATAATCTTAGGTTTGAAAAATTTGGGAATTTAAAATGGCGTTTTTAAAAAGGCGTATTTTGGCATTTGTCTTAAATTAGAAATATAAGGAATCGATTCCTTTTGAAATCGGATTCTTTCAAAAAGGAATTGATTCCGGATTATCAGGTACCAAAAAAAAACCGTTCCAACCACATAATATTCCAAGAAATTGAATCACTTGTTAGCAATAGAAATATTTATTTCTTTATTATATTTTCGTATACTTTTAATATTTTTATTGGTATATAATAGTCTACATTCACCATATTGTCCAGATACTTGAAGTACGATACGACAAAGGCTAAGTTCCAATATAAATCTCGAAACAAGTACTCTTATTTCTCGTTACGTGTTCCATCAGCAGATCTTTTTGCTATAAAAAAATGCGCTCCGAGATTTAATATTGGAACTTGGTCAAAATAAACTTTATGTAGGCTAACATTTTTAAGTTGGTTCATGTGGCTCAGGCTATCTAAAAAAACAAAAATCATAAGAATCAACGTGGAATCAGTGTTTGTCAGCCAATAATGAATTCGTAGTTTTGAAATTTTCTGATAAACTTTCTTTTGTGTTTTAGGTGTATTATTTCGTTTTTTAAAGTGATTGTGATTAGTGAGCTTAAAGATTATTGGATTTTGTGCTGTGGAGTTATTTTTTTGTGTGGACTATTAATTGACATTTTTTATTTTTGTAAAATTGTGCGGGAGAAAAAGATACTAATAATTTCTTTTGTACCTATTATGTACCAATTAAAAATATCAAGATCTTTAAAATAATAATTAAATTCTTTAATTATAGGATTTCTTTCGTTGTATTAAATCGAAACTATGGAATATAATTACATAATGCCACCAATATACACTGTAAACAGAACTAATAATATAATTAAATATGTAATTATTACAAATACTGTACCTAGTGTTGCTGCCAATTGTCTCCTATCTGGTTTAGTAATATATTTCTGAAGTTGAAATCGTCTTTCAAGGCCTTTTCTTTGAAGATTGCTAAATACTGCTCGGGACCACGATCTTTTTCTTTTACTGTTGCTTGTATTATTTGACAAGCTTGAAGACGGAGATGTTGGATTGTTAGAAACCGTTAACCTAACAGCTAAAAGAAATTGTTAAAATTACGTTTTGTTGCAAAATAATAATTAAAAATTAACGATAAGAAGGAACATTAAAAAAACACTTTTTTATTTTTGTATTAAAAATAATTATTTAATATTAATTCGACTAATGCTTCACATATGCCTTTGTGCATTAGTACGGTTTTAAACACATTTTTTTTTGAGAGAACGAATAATAATCCAATAAAAACAGGTCTGGCAAATAAGTAATATATACGCATTCATTTACGTTTTTTACGAGTAAAATACCAGTAAAGTAAAAACACTATTCGACATCTCTCTAATAATATTTTTCTTTAGAAATAATTGAGACGCCATCATTTGTTTACTAGGTATAAATTTTCTAAAGTTTTAGATATATTATGTTCTACCCTAATTTGATCATATTCTAGTGTTATATCCTATCTGCATCGATATTTTTTGGTGTACACACCGACATTGTTACAACATATTAGGCAGCAATGTGCTTACTTTTTGAAATAAACTTTACAGTAATATTTCAACAAACTTGTCAGTTGTTAATTACTACTATATATTTCTTTGGGACAGACCACGAAGGCTTTATGAAGCCAGTGTCAGGTGTTTAACCAATTTTTTCCAGTTCTTTCAACCATGTTTACGTAAAAACATGCAGGTATTAAATTTAACGATATTTCCAAGACAACGCAAACCATCTAAAAAAAATTAAACTCTATTTTACTAAAAAAAAAAGAAGTGCCTTCTCTATCTGGGTGTTATATACCTGACAGGACGCTTTTAAAACGTTTTTTTTTTATTATGCTATCTACCTTTTTTAAGCTTAAAGCTTTTTTTATTCAAATTATTGTATTTGCCTATTTATATCAAATTATCATTGATCGGGGAACTCTGGAAAAATTTTAAGCTCCTTTCTAATTGTATCATAGGCAGTTAGTACCCTATTCCAAAGGTCTTCCAATGTTTCTCTTGGTGTCGCATAAACTATAGATGAAAATTAGCAGATTTAAATCGGGTGAACGGGTTGGCCAGTGATTTAGTCCACCCCTCCAAATCCATCTCAGACGTGTTATTTAGGTGGTTTTTCACGGTTAAACTAAAATAAGGAGAATCTTCACGGTGCATAAAAATAGGTTCTTTACGTAATATTAGAGGTACTTCTTCTAAAAGTATTGGCTCTCTCTATCTCTCTTCCTCTATCTATCTCTCTTTATCTCTATCTTTCTCTCTCTCTCTGTCTTATTTCTTTAAAACACCCCTATATTATTAAATAAACATAATTGTGTGGCGTCAATGTCAGTTAATTGGGTAAATATGTTCATATCAGCTCGGATGTTTACTATATGTACTTTTAAAATATCCAGATATATCATGGTTCTTGTATAATTTTTTACATGTCAAGTAGTTGATAATGATCTAAAAAACATATTTAATTTTTTTTTTATTAAAATCTAAAAGTAAAAATATTTGTTCAATAGTTGAGGCATCCTGTAAATCCTTCGAATGAGAAAACAAAATATTCACTTATAATATCACAAGAGCTTAAATTATTTCCGGAAATTTTCTTGAGGGCACGAATATTTTGAAAATTATACCGAGTCGCGAAGCGACGAGGGATAATTATCTTAAAATATTCGTGCCCGAAAGAAAATTTCCAGGAATAATTTAAGCTTACGTGGTATTTGGTAAGAAAATTTCACACCATAATTTAGAAAAAAATTATTAATTCAATCTGACATTTTAAATTAATTTCACTGCTTGTCAAGTTGGCCAGGGTATTGTTGTTTTTGACATATATGTTGATTTGTCATTTTTGTTTAACCGGTTCTGTCACAAAGCTTAATAATTACTAGTTTAAAACGTCTGTAGGTTGAGTTTAATAATATAGCGAAATGTCGCGATTTGGTAAAGAAAATCAACAAGTAATTAGACAAGAAATTCAAAATATAACACCCAAAAACCCAAAAATCAGAATCAAGTGTATGGAAACAGTTTGTTGAATTTTGTGACGAATAGTTGTATAATATTCATGAGTGTATGAGTGTAGTACAGCTGGCTACTATACTGGAGGACTACGCATTTAATATGAAAAAGAAAAATTTTGAATATTATAAGGAAAGTGTGGTCAAAGTGTTGTGGAACTCTACTGCTAAGCAGTTACAAGAAATTTATTACGAAAAATATAAAATAAAATTTAATCCGTTTTCTGATGTGGAATTTGAGATCGCCAAAGCTGCACGCGATGCTAAGCGCAAAAAATTACAGAGAGACTTATTAAAAAGAAAAACGAGTGCTGCAGCCTTAACCAGTGACGAATACAAAAAAATTATTGAAATATGGTATGAAAATACTCCAGATGGATTGCAGCGTAAATTTTTTCACATATTTTCACATAAGCTGGCATGTAGAGGAGGGGAAGGATATTCTGCGTGTATCCAATACTTCAAAAAAGAAACTGATAATTTCAGAAACCCAAAAGGTCGAATAGAATATAATCCAATATTCTTTAAAACCACACACAACAAACTGTCGGATACAAATTTCGACAATCCACAAATGTGTCCGGTTCCTTTGTTTAAGAAGTTGATGGAAAAAAGGGGAAATCTTATTCAGACCGACAGATTATTTTTAATACCAAATCCGTACAGGCGTCAACCCAATTCGAAAGGATGGTACAAGAATAGCCCAGTTGGTAAAAACATTGTATCTTCATGGTTTAAATCAGCAGCCTCTTATATAGGAATTGACACTAAAAAAGTAAAAATAGATAATCATTCTGCCAGAGCAACAGCTGTTTCGAATTTGGCCAAGGAAGGAGTTGGTGAACAACAGCTCATTAAAATTACTGGACACAGTAATACTCAGTTAATCAAACCATACTTACAATTGGACGTTGAACATCATCATCAGATCATTGAATCCATAAGGAGAACTTTATCAAGTACTAGCAATTTTAATTATGATCAGAGCACAATGCAAAATAAAACAGAAAGTACCCAGATTTAAACCACCAATTCAAGCCAGCCCACAAACGTTTATAATAATTGTGTTTTTAATATTAATAAAACCTATAATTATTAAAGGTATTTCGTTATTTTGCTTATTAGTCGATATCATTAGAGATTTGCCAATGAAGACATTAGTTCAACATAAAATAAATTCTAAAAAAATCATGTAGGTAAGTATATCCACCATATTTAGTTAAATAAAAAAAAATACCAACTTTAGTTAAACCAAATACTGAAACTCAGATGGGTACTAGCGCAGTCCATCGCCATTTGGTAATTTTAGTTAACTAAAGGGGGTAGAAATATATTTTTTACAAGTAACATGACGCAGTTTCGAAGAAATTCATATGTAGGTGTATCTTCCATAATATATTTCGTTAAATAAAAAAAATACCAACTTTAGTTACACCAAATGCTAAAATTCAGATGGGTAGTATTTCAATATATCGTCCTTTGGTAATTTTAAGTCACTAAAAATAGTAGAAATGTATTTTTTACAAGTAACATGATGCAATTTCAAAGAAATTTGTATGTAGATATATCCACCATATTTCGTTAAATAAAAAATATTACCAACTTTAGTTACGCCAAATGCTAAAACTCAGATGGGTACTAGTTCAGTCTATCGCCCTTTCATAATGTTAGGTCACTAAAGGTGGTAGAAATGTATTTTTTGTTAAAGTAATCCATAACACTTCTAATGTAAAAAATATAATATTAATCTGCAGGCGACCATGCTTTTGACAGATGAGGTTTATATTGGTAAATTACATTGAGTTACTGTATAGTAAACCAGCAAACAAAGATATTTTTATGTAAAACATTTCTTGTAAGCATTTGCGTTAAACAATTTGAGAAAAATGGAATGCTTTGAAAAGTACAATTTATGTAAATACTGCAAAGAGTTGAGTCAAGTGCAAATATGTCATCCAAAATTAATATATTTAACGAATTTAATGGAAGATTGCGACCAGGAAGCGTTAGAGTCGAATGGTTTGTTTACGAAAATCCAAGAAAGTCTGCTGCAGATGTCAAGTAAATATGGCCTTTTGCGTAAAAGAGATTTGAACAAAATTGTTTTAAAATATTACATATAGGTCTTAAAACACAGGCATCTAATTAATTCGTCACCTTCCTATTTCCCATTAAGAAGAGAGGATGGGTTAGAATTCAAGCAACATTTAAATCTTACTATGTTTGTAGATCCTACGTTTTTTGAAATATAAATTGTTAATGCATAATAATTAAACAAATTTCTGTTTTCTGTTTAATGAAACTTTATAGTAAATAATACATAATAATGTTAATTCTTATATAAATTTTGCATTATTCACAGGTATATTTACATTATTTAATGGTTGTAGATCATATGTTTACCTTTTCAACTGTCAAAAAATTTCCACTTAAATATCGTGCGCCACAAAAAAAATTCGAAAATTTTTTTAGCTGCCATGGTAACGAGTCAAAATTAAGGCATCTTATTGGTTAAAAAGTAGAGGTGTGAAATTTTCATATAATTTTTTTTTTGTCGATTATAAACTAAAGTATATACGAGTAGATACGCTTATAAAAAACTATATAAAAGCTTTAAGTGTTGTATTTACCACATAATTTTTAATTGTTTGTTTACTAGAGTCCTATTCTATCTATGGTTAAGGAACACATATTAGCGGAAGTGTCTATCCAGATTGTGTCAGTATTAGAAAACTTTAATTAGTTAGGGGCTCATAAAACTTAAAACAGACTATAATGGTTTGTAAATATACATGTTAAAAACCGTTGATGGGTACCAAATTTCGTGCTTAACGTAAACAAATTCCGCTCTATTACCATTATCATGTAAACACTTTCAGACGGTTACGTTTACAATTTAGTTTTAAGTATTTCCTTTTGTATAAACAGGGCACGGTAAGTGTTTAGAAAATTTACTTATAAAAGTGTATTTAGATGTGTTGAGGGCACATTTGGTGTAATAAAAGCATTATGTGGCTAATTTAATCACTTGCAATTTGAGATAGATTCGATTCGAGTAAAATGTAGTCATTATTTTTGTTATTTTTACTTTTTATTAATTGCTAAATAAAGTTATAGTGATCTTTCACCTACGTGTCTGTGCTTTTTAGACAAAAAGGTAATGTCACATTTTTGTTTAAAGAAAATTTTTTATACCTTTTTAAAAAATTTATAAACTATAGTAAATAAAAAACATATTTTATTTTTTTTCTTCTGATAGCCTCTGAAGGTAAATACCTATAGTCCAGGAAACAAACCATTTTGTCTAGCAATTTTTTCAAAATGCTTAGAATTACTTATAATTTTGACAGTGGGTAGGGAATAGTCCAAGGATTAAAATCTATATCATGCCAACAAGCGCCTTTACCTTGGGGGTGGTTGCCAAACCATATCGGGGGTGGATTTTTTTAATATTTTGACCACAGAAATCGATAGAAAAATAATTTTTAAGCCAAAAATGTTTTATACATTTTTTTTTAATAAAATGCATACTTTTCAAGTTATTCCCGATCGAAACTCGATTTTATCAAAAAAACTGTAAATAACAAAATGGTAGCTTTTAAAAAACCCAAAACAAAATGCATTTTTTTTTTGTAATTGCTGTTGGACCAATACAGGCCAAGTTGTGGCTTGTTAAAGGTTAGCTGTTATTTATCAAACACAAAATTTCAGAGTTTCAAAGGCAAATAAATACGTATTTTCCGAGGAAAACTAATAATAACTTTTTTGAAACATTTGCAAAGACCTTTCTTTTTTCTAAAAAAACACAAAAAGGTATGTATTATAAAAATTGAGTGAGTTATGATTAAAATAAGGTAAGAGCAAAATTTTTTGAGTGCAAAAATATTCGAAAACAACCCTCTAATTACCACCCTAATTAAAATAGGTCGTAGCCCTTTTTCAGTTTTCTTAATATATGTATCATAAATACATTCTATAATTTTAATCGATATAAATTGCATAATTTTGAAAAAAATGAAGCTGCAAATAAAAATCAAGTTTCAGAATTTTAATAAAAATTGACCTTTTTTTCAAAATAACTCAAAAACTAAGGGAGATAAGTAAAAATTATTAAGGTATCAAATTGTAGCTTTTAAAATTACAAACATTTTTTTTTTATTTACTCACTGACGAAAATTAAGTGATATACAGGGTGTCCCAGAATATGTGGGCAATCTCTCGGAATCTAATAGAAAACCTAAAAATATTATGGCAAGTTCCTATAAACTTTTTTCCTATGACCCTCTCCTACGGAAATACAGGTACATAACGGACGAACCTGGAAATCGTTTTATTAAAAATAACTTTTAAAATACTACTCGTAATTTAACATTTTTTTAATATGACAGTTACTAGATAAGTATTCTTTTAACGAACCTATTAAATCATATTTGGCTTATTTAGTTTGCCAGGGACGGACTAGCTCTGACACAATAATAGCATTTTTTTTAACACCCTGTATGATAAAGGCTCAAGAACATTACTTTTGGATAGTTTAACCTTAAATTAAAAAAAAGGTATTCTTAATTGACATCGATAAAATCAACTTTTTACGAGAAATAAAATATCATGGTTGGTAATTTTTTTTACATTATACAGGGTGTTTTCTAATTGTACGTTAATATTTAGGGAAGCAATTTTTGGGTCCATTTTAAGAAAAAAACTTTATATAAACGTATGTTTTAAACGTCTTAACTTTTGAGATACAGGGTGGTAAAATTTTCAAAAATAAGTAATTTATTACTTGTATTGAGTCGGCTTTTACTTGGTGGAAGTCCATTATATAGAGGAGTGATAACTTAGAAAAGAAATAATAAGTAATTTTTTTATTTTTAAGTTTTATTTATACAAACGAAAATATGTTGCTTCATCAAAGGAGAAAGGAGTTTGATGAAGCAACAGTGTTGCGAAACATGTCGAGTTTTCTTTTGTATAAATAAAACTTAAAAATAAAAAATTGTGGAAGTTTGAAAAGTATTATTTCTTTTCTAAGTTATCACTCCTCTAAGTAATTTATTATTAATATCTGTAATACCACTTTAGATATTTTTATGAAATTTGGCATAAATGTACTATGTATCAAAAAGCATTTTTTAGTGTACCACAGTTTTTTTCCACCAGTGAACAAAACAAAAATCTTGTACACTAAAAAATTATTCTTTTATTTATGCCAAATTTTAATAAAATATCTAAAGTGGTGTTACAGATATTAATAATAAATGATTTATTTTTAAAAATTTTACCACCCTGTATCTCAAAATTTAAGACGTTTAGGACCTAAGTTTATATAAAGTTTTCTTCTTAAAATTGACACAAAAATTGCCTTTTTAAATATTGACGTACAATTAGAAAACACCCTGTACAATGTAAAAAAAAAATTGCCAACCATAATATTTTATTTCTCGTAAACGGTTGATTTTATCGATGTCAATCAAGAATACCTTTTTTTTTTAGTTTAAGGTTAAAGCTATCCAAAAATAATCTTGTTGAGCCTGTATCATACAGGGTGTTAAAAAAATTGGTATTATTGTGTCAGAGCTAGTCCGTCCCTGGCAAACTAAATAAGCGAAATATAATTTAATGGGTTCATTTAAAGAACACTTTAAGTAGTAACTATCATATAAAAAAATATATTAAATTACGCCTAGTATTTTAAAACTTATTTTTAATAAAACGATTTTTAGGGTCGTTCGTTATGTACCTGTATCTCGGTAGGGAAGGCTCGTAGGAAAAAAGTATATGGAAACTTGGCATAATATTTTTAGGTTTCCTATTAGATTTCGAGAGATTGCCCTCATATTCTGGGACACCCTGTATAAACGTTTAAAATGCGTGTGTAGACGAGCACTACCTTGTTTTAGCTCTTTAAACTCACCTCTTTACAAAAGTAAGGGTTTTAAACAGTTTTAATATATAGGACCTCATAGCCCTTAAAAAAAACATAAAATGGTTTTTTATAAAACTTTTTATCACAAAAGCCGAAGGAGTTATGCTTTAAAAACCAATTTTTTAAAGCATACTTGGGTTTGCTTTTAAGGGTTGAAATACTTTAACTAATATTTCAAAGATTAAACATTTATTATTCAACTTATTTGAGTCAAGTTTTACCTGTTCAAGTTTTAATATGAAAGTGAAATAAGTTTTGTAGGTTTTAGTAATAAGGGGTAGTTTTCTCCTCCTAAAAAATAAAAAAGCGCTCATCGGCGTAATGCACACTTTATGGGTAAGTCGAACTTAATTCTAACTTTTTATGCGATTCGATGTATTTTTTTTTAAATCGCGGTTTTGTACTATTTTTTGCATTGTAATTTTGTAAGGGGTAGATTTTTAAGAATTAAAAAATTACAAAATTAAATTTGTAATACTTTTGAGCAGTTACATTTTTTAATTACAACTCTGTGACAATATGTTAATTTTCCTAGGGTAAACAATTTTTTTTTAATAAATCATAATATAGGTTGATTTGCCGGGGTTAAAATATATTAAATATTGTTTCGAAGAGTAAGATACTTTTTCAACTTATTTGAACCACATTTTACGTGACTTAAGTTTTAATATAAATGTTCTAAAGGTTTTTGCAATAAGGGATAGTTTTCACCCCTAAAAAATAAAGAGCGCCCTTCGGCATAATATAGATTTTAAAGAGGAGGGTAAGTTAAGGTTAATTCCAAATTTTCATGCAAATCTATGCATTTTGAAAAAAATGCCGGGTTTTGCACTATTTTCAGCTTCGTTTCCTGGACTACTAGAGTACCGAAGGTGTATTAATAACACTAACATCTTGGACTTTCATTGTCTTTATTTTGTTATTGTTATATAACGTTTTTGTTAGTTTGTTTCTCCAACCACTTTTAAGTGATAACTGTAACTTAATTTATCGGGTTTGGAAATACATACTCACCAAAACTTTGTGTACCAATAAAAAATAAAGACAATGGACATCTGCAAGCAGACGGCCGACATATGAAGGAACAGACAAAGTGAAAAGTTTGAGGCTTCTCCAGCTCGACTGTAAAGAGATATCTATATAAAAATAGCCTTTTTATATAGGTTACTCTGTCGGAAGTTGCAGGGAGAGGAATTTTGCTGGTAAATTTTTCATGTTTTGTTCAAGTTTAATGTATTAAAATTTTTTAAAACTTTTGTGACATGATCTTGTTAAGTATATTTATAAGAAGGGCTCCACGAATCAAAAAAAAATATACGAAAATTATTTAAACATTTTTTTTTAATGTATAATGAAGACAAAAGTTCAAGACAATTTTGTTAATTAACAGTTGTCTAACTTGTTGAAAATTTTCCTTTAAGTTAAATATTTAACGGGAATGAATTCTTTAAAGTATTCTAAATACACAATATTTTTTAAATTTTTTTCAGTTAATTAAATCTTAAAAAAATATGACGTTCTCGGTTTTGACGCCACGCGCGCGAAAATGAAAATGTCGCGCGGAGGCCCATTTTCAGTGTTAAATTAAAATTATAAATAATGAAGATAGAGTTTTTAGGAGCCAGTTTTTTTTTTTAATTTTCAAAATATTAATCGTTTATGAAATATCGACAAAAAACGAAATACCTTTTTTCATTTTTAATTTTATTGTTTCTAACTTTTGCTATTTTTTATGTGTTAATAAACGTTTCCGATACAATTGTCCAGACGTTATTCCGGGCTAAAGGAGCTATCGCATGCATTTTAAGGAGCAGTATCTCTATTTTTCACTTTTTTCAACTTATTGCTTAGACTACCTATAGGATATGAAACATTTTTTACGGCACTAAAATAATTGTGTCCAACTATGCAAAATTCAAATACATGGCACATTTTGGACAACGCAGTATTGCCACCATGGACGTTAAACGATAACTACTGTTTCTGAACTACTCTTTGTTAACGTCTGGGTAATGTCATTTAGACAGGATCCTCAGCTTACGGAAAATCGGAACTACACACAACAATATGCGATGCCAATGTTCATCCTTCCAACTAATGACTGCACCGAAGTTGCTTGACTTTGCTGATCGAACTTCGTTTTTAATAAAACTACTCCACCACTTGACCACTTTAGATCTATAGTCTAGGAACCCACATAATTTAAGGAAGCCTCAAATTTACTCAGTTAGTCCTTTATAGTTACTTGTACTTACCGTCCATGGAGGTCAGTTAAGCCCAGTTGCGGTTGATTCAGTGTCAATCAGGTGTGACAGGTGCTAAAATTTGACAAACTAAAAAAGTATTTTAAGAATGCTGCCGTTTTAGTATGTCAAAAATATATAATTATAGGTACTCAAAAACAATATGGCAGACTATCCGACGGTTATTCTGTTGTGGTTAGTTGCGGTTATTATATTATCCCAAATTAAAAAAAAAATTGAAAAGTATTTTAAAAGTCTTAAATTAATACATGTTATTCTTGACAGTATTAAAAGCATGTATTTTTCACGACAAACGGATCTGTCGGTTGCTTTGACCTGGCAGACAGTAAAATATTTCCTCCCGCGCGAGTAAGAATGTCCCCAGTTTCTTCTAAAACGGTGACATTTATGTAGTGAACACATAAGCTTACTAGAGTGTTTACAATGTTGTAGCAACGACCTGTTTTCTACTTGCAAAACTGAAAAATTTTTGGGAAGTCATTGTATTTTAAGCATTTGGAAAAACGCTACTTAAAAACAACCAACAATGTTACACCAACTTCAGTATGGTTGGATGGAGCAAGGAAGCTCCTTTATATCTCAATGGTTTGAAGGAAATCAATTGCCATGTACCGTCAGCGATTTAATTAAAATTTATTTAGCTAATTATATATTATAAAACTGCAGAATTAAATTTAAATATGACACTCGATTTGATAATTTTAATTTTAATTTTCAGAAACCGATAAAGCCGGTGACGACATTCTCTTCCACGATGAAGACAACGATTCAGAACATGATGACACGAAAATTTGAATAAAAATTATAAAGATTAAAATTTTGCATTTTTAGTATTGTACACAATAAATTTATTTATTGTTTTATGAATTAAAAAGAAGTTCTATATATTAGTGCTCGCGCGGAAGGAAATATTTTACTATATGCCAGGTCAAAGCAACTGACAGATCCGTCTGCCGTAAAAATATATGCTTTTAATACTGTCAAAAATAACATATATAAATTTCAGATTTCTAAAAAAACTTTTAAATTTTTTTTTTGACATTTTGGAAAGTTCTGCCAGAACGTAATAACCGTCGGAATGGTCTTTCATTTTGTTTTTGAGTACCTTTAATAATATATTTTGACATACAAAACGGCAGCTTTTTAAAATACTTTTTTAGTTTTTCAAATTTTAGCACCTGTCACACCTGATTGACACTGAACCAATAGCGACTGGGCTTAACTAACCTCCATCTCATAGACGGTAAGTATAATGGAGTAACTGAGGAAATTTGAGGCTTTCTTAAATTATGTGTCATCAGCTGTTTACTGGCTCTTAGACTACTAACGTCACCAGGCTTGGCAAAGCCTTAACTTTTACAATGAAATAAATTCCATTTTTACCCCAAAATTTAATACCTACACATATTTTATTGGTTTAAAATAAAGAAAACACAATTCTCTTTTCCTGCATTATGTACTATCGAAACTTGGCTGACTTTTACTTTAACAAAGTTTTATTTAAAAGACTAATAACAAAATATAGTACTGGGTCTTTGATTATATTTACGTGGCGTCTGGAGCCTTTATTATTGAAGACAAAGAAAAATGTTTTATATACAAAATGTGGGTTTTTTTCCATATTGTCTTTTGAAATTATCAGTAAAAAAATATCGCAATAAAAAAAAATGAAAAAAATATTTCATAAATAGCAACTTCAACTTTTTTAAATGGTGCAACACCCTGTATATTATGCACTACAATAAAAGATCTATACAAAAAAATTTTTTCGAATTCAAATATATATACATTGATGATATTTGGATGAAACATTTTTGAGATATTTAAGCTTAACAAATATATAAATAAATTGAGGGTAAACCAAAATAAAAAATAAGGCCCTAATCATATTAGTATCTTAGCGAGAAATTTTTGCCGCTTCCTAAAGCTATGAAAACAATAAAATTGTTTTAATAAATTTGACGTATTACTTACTTAAAATGATATTGTAAAAGATGAAATTTATCATTTTAACTATTAAAAGTAGTTTGTATTGGTTTTTTGTCGATGGGCTATTCAGAAGAACAAAAACTCGCTATTATGCGTCTTTTTTATGGTAACAATAATAATTAATGTAACGACAGTGCATAAGGAATATTACTTGTTATTTCCTTAACAACGGGTACCATCTATCGATACTATTAAATACATAGTAAGAAAGTTTATTGAACGAAAAACCCATAACGCGAGCTTTAAAATGAAAAACAGCGTTTTGGGTATACTGCGAGCACGAAATGAAAACAAAGTTTTGGATATCCTCGTTTTTTCAGGATAATTATTATACTTTTTCTATTGGACCAGCACTAACTACTTTTAATAATTTTAGAAAATCCTGAAATATCAATCTCGGATGCGGCATCCAAACTTAATAAAACAGATTATAAAATTTATTTAACCTTAAAATTTTACAAATTTTATCCTTATAAATTTATGTCCGTTCAGAATCTTCCTGAACAAAACATGCAGGACCGACCTAAGTATGCATTGAAAATAGCTAGGTTTATGCAACAGGATCCAAAGTTTTTAAATAAAATTTTATTCACTGACAAGTCTTCCTTCACTTAGCAAGAATGTTTAATCACAAAAATAAACATTATTGGTCCAGAGAAAACACTTACCAAATTCAGCACCATAACAATTTTATTATCTCCATGGCTTTCTTGATACTAATATGTAATTTATTAATAATTTAACCTAAAATATCTCAAAAATGGTTCATCAAATATCAATGTATATATATTTAAAATCAGAAAAAAAAAGATCTTTCGTTGTTGCACATAATATACAGGGTGTTTTATTTAAAAAAGTTGAAGTTGCCTATATTTTTTCATTTTTTTATTGCGATATTTTTTTACTGATCATTTTAAAAGATAACATGGAAAAAATCCTACAATTTTTATATAAAACATTTTTTCTGTCTTCAAAAATAAAGGCCTCAGAAGCCAGGTAAATATAATCAAAGACCCTGTACATACAACGATAATAAAAAGAAAACAGCCTCAGAAAGCAAATAAGTTACAAACTATTACAAAATAACGTTAATAAATAAAGAAGCATTAAAATGTCTTAATTGTCTATTACATTAAAAGGAATTACAAAGTTTTATTGAACTAAATTATTATAAATTGTCATTAAAATGTACTAATCAATAACAGAATATAAAAATGAATAAAAATAAATAAGGCAACTTTTGACCCCTTTTCAAAAAGCCATTACAGAAACCATAAAAGTAACTAATAAAGCAACAAAACTCTGGGCTTTAGAAAACAAATAAACACTATAAAATTAGATAACATATTTCAATAAGAACATTTTTATGAGCCATATGTCAAAGCAATAAAACAGAATGTTTCTTCTAAATGTAAATTTATGTTTTAAATACTTAAATAGGAATACAATGAATGTTTTTGATTAGCTTTGTTTGTAAGAAGCTATTTACTCTTTTATATAAAATAGAGAATTAAGTAAAAAATGCTTTTGGTAAATACTTTGATACTTTTATCAAAGCTATATTAAATATATATATATATATATATATATATATATATATATATATATATATATATATATATATATATATATATATATATATATATATATATATATATATATATATATATATATATATATATATATATATATATATATATATATATATATATATATATATATTTACCAAAAGCATTTTAAGGACATTTCATCATCTCTTTTTTAAGAACTTTATGTATAATAGGTCTATTTGTTATTCAGAAATAGTATACACTATTTTTACGTAAGCGCTCTTATGGAAGATGTATTTTAGAACTACGTGGGTAAAAAAAGTGTAAAATGGTGTAAAATGTTTCTGAATAACAAACAGACCTAATATTAGGCTTCGCAAGACAAATTAGAGCTGCTTAGACTATAGAAATGTAACATCTAAGTGTTATATTTTGAGACGGGACATGGACATAGGAAATCCTTTGCAAATTTGAAAATGCTCAAATATTAGCTTCTTTGTTAATTTCTGGGAAAAAATGGTATCAAAGTTTATTAAAGACCTTCACCTACAGAAAAAAATTTATAGCCTATATGGAACCTTTTCATCTCCCATTTGTCTATGCCATAAAAAAGGGAAGAAACCAAATATGCGCTAACCGGTACTAACCTATTGTTTGTATACGTGTAATTAGGTGTTTTCCTTGTAAAATAAAGTTTCTCGTATAATCTGTCTCAAAGTATACCGAGTCCTCAATTTTTATACTGTGCTGTAGTGAATTTTTCCAGCTCTCAACTGGTATGTTAGTAAATACAATTTTTATCAAATTTATTACACTGGGACTTAAAGAAGGTGTAATATGTTCTGCTCTGATCTTTGATTTTACTTGGTTCCACAAATGCTCTATGGGGTTAAACATACAGTGATACGGAGGAAGCCGTAAGACAGTATGCCCAGTATGCCCAGCCTGTTCAACCAAATTATCACATACATATTGTTTTTTAATTGCATATGAATTTAGGACTTCCAAAAGTTGCGTTTTTCGTAACTGAATTCAAAATAAATATCATTTTCTAACAAATATTCCTGGATTTCAGTTTTTGAACTTCATGAAGCTGGTGCTTTGTGTAGCAGACGGCTGTGGTAGCTTGCGTTATCCATGACAATAACACTGTTGTTTATTTTTTAAAGATAATTTTGAAACCAGTTTTCAAAAAGTTGTGCACTTGTATCCTCATGATAATCCAAGCTAGAATCCTTAATATTCTTTGCAGACAACAGCAAGCAGTTTGGGACAAATCCGTCTTCTGAACCAGCGTGTATTATGGTAATGCGTTTTCCTTTATTTAAAGGTGCTTTCGTCTGACAGTTTTGACTGGAATCAACCCATCCTTTGGATACTGTGTCGTGTGTATCGAACCATGTTTCATAAAGGTAAATTATGGATCTGTTTTATAACCTATATCTTTTAATTTCTTGAAGGTAATTAAATCTGCAAGTGCGTAATCTGTGCGATTCCATTACTACTTGTCTTTTGTCTATTTTGCGGTATTTAAATCCCATTTTACAAATAACTTTATGGAGGGTCGCACGGCTAATATTTATATTGGTTTCGTCTTCGTCTAGCTTCTTTTTCAGTTTATCCAAGGTAGGAATAACTCCGCTTTCATAAAGACAATATATTTTCCTTCTTATTAGGTCCTGATCTCTATTGTGTATACGGTGAGATTGAAAATCACTAGGTTTTTTTTTTGTTCAATTCTTCACTAATAATAATATCCCTTAACGATGATCTTGGAGTTTTTGTAAGTAGACAGGTTTTTTTTAAAGCTTCTTGTTTAATTAGACCTCTACTGTTTAAAGTTTTATACACATTTTTCACAACCTGTTTTGCATCTAATGACAAATAATTTCGACGCGACATAGTTATATTCTCGTAAAACAACTTTTTCGAAACGCACAGTAAAAACGGTTATTCAACACTGCCACCAAAATATTAGCCAAAATATTTATATGCCTAATGAGTAATACTCAAGAAATACCTGGCCCACCCCTGCCCTTATGAACAAATGGGTTTACCCAACAACAATAGGTAATAAAATCGTTAAAGGTTTATTGGGGTATGGTCCGTCAAAAACCATAACGATATACTTTGAGACAGACTATATATTAAGTCTGTTTGTTATTTAGAAATAGTGGACACTAGTTTACACTTTTTTTACGTAAGCGTTTTTATCGAAGGTGTATTTTAAGTTAAGCTGTGTACAAAAATATAAAATATTTCGGAATAACATGCGGGTTCGAGAGAAGCCATCCTCCTGTCCCGTCTAGAAGACTCGAGAGAAAGTGGTCTCGCCTCGGCGAAAATGCCCTTGATGCGCTCCAGTGACCACTCTCCCTCGTCTCTTCTAGTCTGGTTTCGTTGCTCTCGTAATAAAAATAGGATTTATGTAAATACATTTACACACGGGCCTTTAAAGTTAAAATTCGATACTCTCACATATTTTACAAAATGTAAATTAAAATGCTTTTAAAAAAACCGCAGATCTTAAACAAGCACCTGTTTTGTTTGCTTTTAACGACATCCAAATAAATTTGGTGAATATGTCTATACTCTGGGCACTTTCGATTGAGAAAAACATAAGAACATTATAAGGAGCCTGTTTAACAATAATAAATTTCTCTGTTTTAAGTTATTTAAGAAGAAAAAAATCCATCTGCTGAGGAATTTCTGCAGATCGCTGTATAAATCTTCATTATTCAAAAGAACATTTCCACTCAATAATGCGAATGATGAACTTTCGTACTTTTGAAACTTGTCATAAAAGCCACGAACAAATTTACCGTTACATTTATTTATTTTTAAGAAAAATGTGTTAATGTTGGTGCATCGCCATATTCCATATTCCCAATTTATTAATGGCATATCCGTTAGTAGATAATTACTGATAAGAAATTTTTCTTTAAGAGCAAAATACTCCTATTTTGCAAGATACCAAACAAGGTATCTTGAAACGAAAAAGCTGCATGCGTAGATGCTTGGACAGCGTTGATGGGGGATAAAATAGGCTAAAAATCTAAAAACCCGGCACCCACGAGACTTAGTGTCCATATAAGACTTCGTGGGCTGACATATAGATAAAAAATAACATTATTCAAAAAAGACGCTAAGTCTTAAAAGCCAGAGGTGCTTTAAAAATCGATATATACTTGTTCTTTTAAAGATAAGGTACTTTAAAAAATATGCATGTTTATTTTCGGCGGTAAATCTTTTTTTATGGCACTAAAACTAACTCTCGTGTTGACGCATGTCTTATATAATCTAACGAATTTGTCATAACCTAAAAAAATATATTTTAATGAAATAATTTGGGGTCTTTTTTAATACGTCCAAAAGAATCTACCCTAAACCTTCAGTGCTACTTTCAACTGATAATACCACAAAGTTTGTTATCATTAAAAGTAAGAACTGGTGTTTTAGCAACATCTATTTTAATTTTAAAAGATCCGTACCATGATTTTAAGTCCGTATAAATTCAAGATGAAGTAGTATATGTTAAAGATAAGGTTCATAACACATGACACCATCAGCAAAAATTTTAAAACCAGCGACCAGACCTAGAATAGTAAGAACTAATTTTTTTAAAGGCTCTAGTACATCAGTGTCTTTTTTATTAAATGTGATCAATAATATGAAAAAATAAATGATGGTTTAAGAAACTATCGTATTTTTAACAATTCATCATTCAAGAGATAGAGAATTACTTACCGGCAGTGGACTGTATTGGGGTGCTGGATTAAATAATGGATATAGGTTTGGTTAATTGTTTTAAATTAACAGTTTTATTACTAAATAATAAAGAACATGTAGAGTTCACCAAAATACAACCTATTTCTTCCAGTTTTAACAATTATTAGTCAAATCCCAATCTTAACTTAGTATGATGCCGTTGCATCCACAGAATGTCTTTAATTGTTCTATTATTTAAAAAAGGGGCTGATGTCCCACACTGGACCTTATGTTTAACAAATTGCCAAGCTGCTTGAACGTATTAAATGGATTGATCCTACCTTAGAATCCTTCTAAATGACTTCGTTGGGTTAATAACTTTTAACCACTTTCCAGGCTGCTGTATCAAAAGCTACACATTTCTTTACACCTCCATAGGTTGAAAAACTAGGTCTCTCATCCGCTGACTGTTGCTATGCAACGATATTAGAGGAGCAATTAGCTTTGGAAGAACTTATTTTTCAACAATAATCATATCAAAAAACTAATTGCATTATAAATATGAATAATGACTATTTAAAATAATAATTGGTTATAATAATTTTAGTGAGAAGTTGTGTATGTAAAACATAAAATGTAGTTTTAGATATCATAAAAAAGTGTTAAATAAAGGATTATTTTATTTTACTAGCTCATAAAGACCACTTCATGGCGGTTTAACTATATAAAAAACCTAATATGGGTTCAATACTATTTTTATTTTTCTGCATAGTCTCTGCGCAGCTTAATACATTTATCTTATCTGTACCCAAAAGCCTTTATGTCATAGCTGAAGACTGATTTGTCAAATCATTTAAAATATGCATTTATGGCAGCAATCACGTCTAAATTCGAGCCAGCAAAAAATTTTTTCAAATTCGGAAACAAATGGAAATCCAATGGGTCAAATCTGGTGATATAAGTGGGAAACCAGCTCGAAGTCCTACTAATGAATTTTTTCCATGACAATTAGCGATTGGTGGCAAGGTGCATTGTCCTGGAACAAAATTTTCTTGTGTCAAACAGTCTTCTGAGATGGCCATTTGAATGAGTTTTTGCTCTGGAGTAAGCAATCGCGGCATCGGCACCGGCGGAGCGGATAGTTTTCTTACCTTTAAAGCTTCAGTTAAAATATGTTGGGTTCGCTCTTTCCATATGCACACAGCCTCAGCTATGTTATCCAACTTCAGCCGGCCATCATTCAAAACGATTTTATTAACTTTTTGTACAATTTCTTCAGAAGTTGTAGTTTTTGGTCTGACAGAACGCGGGGCATCTTCAGTTCTCATGCGTTCACGTTTAAAGTATGCAACCCAAGTTTAAACGGTGGAAAATGAAGGCGCTGACTCACGTAAAGTTTTCTATAGGAAGTAAACCTTTTATATTAAAATATTTTATCACTGCACGTATCTCAATTTTTTCCATGCTTGACAAAATTTAAAACTTTAATACTTTAAACAACTATAAAATATAAACAACTGGGCGCGCTTTCTCCAAACTTTGAAGATAAACTGGCAAAGCATGGACTATTAAAACTGGTATCGTCAACTCGTTTTTACACAAAAAAGCTTTCAGTAATTTGCAAAAAATATCTATTCGTATTGCAGTATTTTATGTGGCGACCCAACTTCTCCAACTTTTGGTCTAGACAATGATAATATTTCCCTTTGATTTATTTATTAGTTTCTATCAGCATATTGGCAAATCTTAAAACATTTAAAATTTGGCATGTTTGGAGTAGCACCGTTAATCGATTTACAACTACCGTTAAACTTATTACGTTTTATATATTTATATCGCTGTTTTCACCGATAATGTTATTATTATTGGCATTCGAAAAACATTTACCTAAAACAACAAACGATTGGGAAACTGGCTGTTTGGGCGATAAATGATTACGATTTAGGTAAAAGATATAAACTTAAAGTATATTTATTTAAGTTTACATTTATTGGAAAAGCTACTAACACAAGTTTATTTTTGAATAGCTAACGAGATAAGTACGGAACTGGAAAACTTAAATAAAAGTCCGCGGAAAAATAACAGAAGGCCATAGGCAAATAAGCTTTCTGACTGCTATTAATTCTTATTGGCGCACAGAAGGGAAAAAAAGCAAAACATATGTATACCCTGTTTTTAATTATGTTTTTCGGTTTTTATTAAAAAATTTGTGCGCATTCTTAATATACAGGGTGTCCCAGAATATATGGGCAATCTCTCCGAATCTAATAGAAAACCAAAAAATATTATGACAAGTTCCCATAAACTTTTTTCCTACGAGCCTTCCCTACGGAGATACAGGTACATAACGGACTACCCTGGAATTCGTTTTTTTATAAATAACTTTTAAAATACTAGGCGTAATTTAATATTTTTTTAATAATATGGTTACTAGATAAGTCTTCTTAAAATGAACCCATTAAATCATATTTGGCTTATTTAGTTTACCAAGGAGGGACTAGCTCTGACACAATAATGGAAATTTTTTTAACACCCTGCATGATAAAGGCTCGACCATATTATTTTGGAATAGCTTTAACATAAAACTAAAAAAAAGGTACTCCTATTGACATCGATAAAATCAACTGTTTACAAGAAATAAAATATTATGTTTGGTAATTTTTTTTACATTATACAGGGTGTTTTCTAATTGTACGTCAATATTTAAGGAGCCAATTTTTGGGTTCATTTTAAGAAGAAAACTTCATATGAACGTATGTCCTAAACGTCTTAACTTTTGAGATACAGGGTGGTAAATTTTTTAAAAATAAATCATTTATTAGTTAGATCTGTAATACCACTTTAGATATTTCAATAATATTTGGCATACATGTACTATCTATAAAGAAGCATGTTTTAGTGAACCACTTTTTTTTATTTGCCAAAATAGGCAGGTCAAATTCTGTACGAACGCCACTGGTGGAAACAAAAAAAAATGTGGGACACTAAAAAAGGCTTCTTGATACATAGTACTTATATGTCAAATTTTATTAAAATATGTAAAGTGGTATTACAAATTTGAATAATAAATTATTTATTTTTGAAAATTTTACCACCCTGTATCTTAAAAGTTAAAACGTTTAGGACATACGTTTATATGAAGTTTTCTTCTTAAAATGGACCCAAAAATTGATCCCCTTAATATTGACGTACAATTAGAAAACACCATGTATAATGTAAAAAAAAATACCAACCATGATATTTTATTTCTCGTAAACAGTTGATTTTATCCATGTCAATCAAGAGTACCTTTTTTTAGTTTAAGGTTAAAGCTATCTAAAAATAATATTGTTGAGCCTTTATCTACAGGGTGTTAAAAAATTGCTATATTGTGTCAGGACTACCGTCCCTGGCAAACTAAATAAGCCACATGATTTAATGGGTTCATTTTAAAAAGACTTATCTAGTAACCATCATATTAAAAAAATATTTAATTACTTAATGTACTTACTTGTGTTTTAAAAATTATTTTAACAAAAACGATTTCCAGGGGCGTCCGTTATGTACCTGTATCTCGTAGGGAGCCATTGAAAAAAGTTTATAAGCAAACATTTTAGGTTTTCTATTAGATTTCGAAAGATTGCCCACATATTCTGGGACATCATATATATTCCGTTTAATTTAACATTTTGAAAGTAGTTGTTAAATGACAAAAATACCAAAAGTTATATAGCGCCAACATGCGCTTCCATCCCGGTGGTGAATGCCACCTCTTCTTGGGGATGTAAATGTTAATATTCCTAATAACACCAGAAATCGATAAACAAGCTAATTCTAAGAAAAAAATGAAAGTATAATTTTTTTTTGATAAGTTAAATCTCTTTCATTTTTTTTGTGATTAAAAATATTGAAGAAAAACTTTACGTCTCCTGAACTGTATAATAAATAACTGTTTATAATGCATTCGTACATAAAATATGCCTTAAAAATAAAGCTGACCACAAAAAAGTAAGCATCCACTGTAATGTTAAAGGGCCATAAAAATATGTGTTTATTTTAAATACTTCTTTTAATTAACTTGATTTACTATTAAAGCTTAATTTAATATTTTGTGTTTAACATATTTTTAAATGTTTTTGTATTATTTACCCCCCAGGCAGTGGCGCATACTTTGGGGCAGAGCTGGGACTGATCCTTCAAAAAAGGAATCGATTTACAGATCCGGATCCTCAAAAAGGAATCGAATCACCAGTACGATTCCTTTTTTAAGAAAAAAGGAATCGAGTCCAGGTAATCAAACCCTATTTATTGGATCACGAATCCGAATCATCTTTAGTTTTTAAAATTACAAATGGTAACTATGATACGAATAATACTACATAATCCAGATGATAAATCAAGCGTTAAAGATTTTAGCATGAAGCCCGAGCCGCAAAATATAATATTAGCCTCATTTTGAAGTGCTGTAAGTATTTTGGTAAATATTCTTCAAATTTTAATACGTAATTTCTGAGATGAACATGAAACCACCCTATGGATCCTATTTTTAAAAAGTAATCGATTCCAGCCTTCGGATTCTTGGAAAGGAATTGATTCCAAAAGGATTCGATCCCTACTCAGCTCTGCTTTGTTAAATAATTTTGTGAGGTAATGTAATTTTTTACGTATTTCAATTAATCTTTAAATTAAACAGTTAGCATCCTCCCACTTTTTGTAATCAATGTACGCCACTGCCGCCCGCTAATTTACCCTATATCTCTTTCGGATTTATATATACCTATACAGTGTGTCCCAAATTGGTGGGGAATGTATGGGAATATTGAAAATCACGATAGATAGAAAATCGGTTAAATGGGAAAAGTTTTAGACACATATATTAGTAGGCTAATCCCGTTTAGTGCATGGTTTAATCTATTCAGGTTTTTGAGAAATTTCGAAAAAACCTTAAACATGCATTTTCGAAAATCGGCCATATTTTTTTTATTAGTGAAAATTTTTTAAATCTGTAAAAGTTTTTCAAAACAACTTTTTTTGTAGAATATGGCCAAGTGGTCAATTTTTATTTTCTATGTTTCTGGTTTCTAGAATCATCATCAACTTTATTTTTTCATATGGGTGCCATATTGGATTTTAACGCAGCCAAATAGTGCTTTTTATTCTGATTTCAACAATGTATAACATGTTATAACTTACGAGTTTAATACCTTATTTATTTCAATAAACATTTATAATAATTTTTCAGTTGGTCTTGATTCCGGCGAACGTCATCTCGCACTTTAGCGTACTGTTGTCACTGTCAAATTAGCTCGGGTACGTTATCACAATTTTTTTCAACTCTGTAAAATGGTTAATTATTCTAACGAAGAAAAACTTGATATTTTGCAAAATTATTTCTAAAGAAATAGAACTGTTAATATAGCGGCGCAAACGTATTTTGATAATTTTCCTGAAAGACAGCAACCTAAACTAACACACTTTCGAAAACTGGTTACAAATTTGCTTGAATTTGGAAGTTTTGAAAAATCGCGACCTAAAAAGTATGTTAAAGAAAATCGACAACGAGATGCTGCGATTAACCAACATTTTAAAGAAAATCCAACATTTTCAACAAGGGACGCTGATAGAGAACTCCACATACCTAAGTCAACAATTCATAGGGTATTACAACATCAGAAAGTTAAGAAGTTGATTACCCTAAAAGGATCGAGTTTTGTAGCTGGTACATAAATCAAAGCACAACTGATCCAAATTTGTCAAATTATGTTGGGCGGACGAAACAAGATTTAATAATTGTGGAGTATTTAATCGGCATAACTACCATTTCTGGTCGACAGAAAATCCAGAATTGAGAGCTTAACGAAGGTTGCAGGTTCGTTTTGAATTCAATGTGTGGTGCGGAATTCTTGGCAAGATATCTTAATTCTTATGCCCGTTTGTCATATTTTTTCCGTATCGGCAATAAAATCGTGTTTTATGGTTTCCGAACATGCGATTCGTCTATTTATTCATAAATTATCGATTATACGCAATCTCATTGTTTATTTAATATTTTTAGGAAAAAGACTTGTTGGCCCTTTTATATTTAATGATACACTTAATGGTAAAAGATACTTGTTAATGTTACGAAACCAGATAGTCCCGGCCATAAGAGAAAGCGTTTCCGAAGAGCAGTTTAATAGGGTTTGGTTCCAACAGGATGGTTGCCCAGCTCATAACATCAGAGTAGTTCAGGAATTTTTACATGACACTTTTGGTGACAGGATAATTTCCAACAGTGATTCAATTTCATGGCCAGCTAGAAGTCCTGACATCACCCCGTTAGATTTCTATTTATGGGGTTTGCCAAAAACGAAGTGTACGAATTTGAACCGCCGGAATCCAGGAAAATACCAGAAGAGCGCACAAGACAAGTGCTAGGAAACGTAATACGCTAAATCGGGTAGTTGGGACTATTTAAAAAAAGGCGTAAATGTGTTGAGAGAAATGGACAACATTTTAAACTTTAAGTCATTCCTTTACATCTTCATTTTAGTAGGAAAATTTGTTTAGCCACTTTTCTTGTTTTTATTTTACTTGTTTTAATTAATTTGTTACCTGTAGTTTTGTTGTAATACCCCAGATATCTGGGGTAATACAGTATTAACGTAATAACTTTGTTCGTGAAACCCTTTTTCTTTAAGAAATCTGTTTAGTTAATTTATTTTGACAATTACTAACATTTTAATGTTTACAAAAGAAAACGACATTCGCCGAAATCAAGGCCAACTAAGAAAATATTTGTTTTTTGAAATAAATAAGGTTATAAACTCGTAAATTATAATATTTTATACGTTGAGATCAGAATAAAACGCTCTATTTGGCTGCCTAAAAATACAATATGGCGCCCATATGAAAAAATTAAGTTGATGAAGATTCTAAAAACCAGAATCGTAGAAAATAAAAATTGACCACTTGGTCATATTCTACAAAAAAAAGTTGCTTTGAAAAAGTTTTTACAGATTTGAAAACATTTCACTTAAAAAAAAATATGGCCGATTTTCGAAAATGCATGTTTAAGATTTTTTCAAAATTTCTCAACAACCTGAATAGATTAAACCATGCACTAAACGGGCTTAGCCTACTAACATATTTGTCTAAAACTTTTCCCATTTAACCGATTTTCTATCTATCATGGTTTCCAATATCCCCATACATTTCCCACCAATTTGAGACACACTAATGTGTTATCATTGAATTTGTAGCATCTTGTATATGTTTAATAAATACCATAAAAAACAAATTAACGGCCAAGTCGACACAAGATATTTATCACCTTGTTTTATATCATCATATGAACAGTATAAGCGTATAATGAAGTATTTTTAAATTTCTTTTAACAGAAGCAATAAACATGATGTAAAGCACAGGAATTTGTCTGTTTACAGGTCTTGGGGCCCTCTGCTAAATATCAGTCGCAAACTAAAGGCATATACAAACATCTTCAACCTCTTCTCGCCGATTTTTATCGTTTGTTTATCTAATTTAGTACAGAGAAAAATATCCCGTTGAAAACATTATTCGAGCCTTCGATTTAAACAGTTCTCAGCTTCTAAAACACAATTTTCGCATACACTGTCATTTATTATACTCCATGATTTCAACGGATCGGCCAAAAACATAAACAAAGGCGCGAGTATGATTTTTCTTCAAATAAACATGATTTGGTTTCAGAACTTGCTAATTAATTTTCAAATAAAAATCTAATATTTTGAAACAGTGAAGAGCGATGAAATGTAGTGACCAGATTAACAAGTTTTCAATTATAAACATCTTTAATAGATTATTGATATATTTCTTTATGGCTATATTTAATTTATATATTAAATAACGATTATAAATTAGCACAGTAGGAATGTATAAAATATTTTTATTGTTTCTGTTATCACTTTTATGTCTTTATATACATATTATTCAAATAACATTTTAAAATGCTTAGTCATATATTTGAGGCAAGAAGAAGGCAGAAAACTAAACGAAAAACAACCTAAATTTGGATTTGAGGCGCAAAAAAACATTTATTTTTTATTTTGGATTGTTTTAAAAATTTCTTGTCGCCACTTTTGGTGTAGCAGTTTTAGATTATAATTATAAATAATAGTTAACAACACCAGTTTAACTTTTATACGTTCGGCTAACAATAACATTAAGACTCAACAACCTATGGTACTGAGCCAACAAAAAAAGGATATTTAAAAAAAAATTATATATGTGTGACAGAATCTCGAGCTAATTTAATAGGATAGTATAACAGTTTGATGGGCAGAACCGATTTAATTTAACAAAATGTTGAAAAATATAAGATAGAAATACATTTTACATGGCTGTACAATATATTATTTAAAATGCTTGTAGTCTAGTCGAGAAGTGTGTTTCCTGCGAAAAATAGTTGTTTCGAAAAATATGAGCGATAGCTCATTTGCACGGAATGCAAATCTGAGAATGGCGTTTTAAGGATTTTTTTGCTAATAAAAATTGCAATTATTATTGAATAAAAAAGGATCCCTTTAGATTTTTGATGATAACTCAAAAACCATGAAATAGCGAAAATTGCAAAAAAGATCCTTGACAAGGAGGAAATTTCCAAAACAAGTCTTACCATCCGAAACTCTGTCTCCATATTTTATAATTTTAATTAAACGCTTAAAATGGACCTTTGCGCGACAATTTTGGCTGCGCGCTTGGAGTCAAAACTGAGTACATCGCACTAAATAATTCTTTTTAAGGTATTGAATATTAATTAAACAATTTTAAAAAATTATGGTGTTTTCAGGACATTTCAAAGAATTTGTTTCCGGTAAAAACTTAAAGTTAATTTTTTAACAAGTTAGACAATTGTTAATTAACAAAATTGTTTCAAAATTTCGGCTTCTTTGTACATTAAAAAAATGTTTAAATAATTGTCGTAAAATTTTTTCGCTTCGTGGAGCCCTTTTTATATACATACCTAACAAGATCACGCCATAAAAGTTTAAGCCTTTGCTTATAATAATTTTACAACTTTGACAAATTATTTTTTTTGTCTAAGTTTTAAAATTATTATAAACAAAGAAAAAAAATGTTTAAACATTGTAAAGTATGTATATAAGAAGGGCTCCACGAAGCAAAAATTTTCACGTCAATTATTTAATTTTTTTTAATGTACAATGAAGACGAAATTTCAAAAAACAATTGTTATTTAACAATTGTTAAAAAATTAACTTTAAGTTAAATTTTCAACAGAAATAAATTCTTTGAAGTGTTCTGAATATAACATATTTTTTTAAAAATTTTCAATTAATATTTAATACCTAAAAAAGAATTATTTAGTGTGACTTCCTCAGTTTTGACTCTGAGCGCGCAACCAAAAATGTCGCTCGAAGGCCCATTTTTAGCGTTAAATTAATATTATAAAAAATGGAGATAGAGTTTTACAAGTTTCTTTTGGAAATTTCCTCCTCTTCAAGGATTTTTTTTGCAATTGCCGCTATCTCTTATGGTTTTTGAGTTATCACCAAAAATCAAAAGGGCTTTTTTTTCGTTTTTTGTTAAAAACAATAGCAATTTTTATTGGAAGAAAAAATCCTCAAAACGCCTTTCTCAGATTTGCACTTCATGCTCATATTTTTTAAAGCCTTCTAACTAATTTTTTAAGGCAACACACTTCTCGACTAGATTATTGGTATTTCTACAAAATAGCTAGAATTTTGCCAAAACATCGCTTTTTTACGTTTCGCTAAATTTGGGATCGAGTTAAAGAGTGCTTGAAGACCTGGGTTAGTTTAATCGAGCTCCATAAGAAAAAGAATAAGTGATAATGTACAATATGATAAAACTAACTACCTTATGGTATATTACACATATATCCGCGGCAATGCGCATATTATGAAGGTTGTACTTCTAGTATTAAAAGAATGTGCAGGAAATGCGCTGTTGGTTTTTGTTTTTTTTTTCAATTTAAAGTTTTATAAAAAAATATTTTTAAGGTTTATGTTATGTTAAATAATGTGTTTTTTTTGTACTGTATAAATAAAATACACTTTACTTTACTACTTTTCCCATTTTGCAGTCTAAATGGGCTAGCGTCATTATATATATATATATATATATATATATATATAGGTTATTAACCTATTCCCAAGAATAAAAAAGGAAATTTATAAATAATGGTTAAAGAAAAAAAAATAATATTATATATATATATATATATATATATATATATATATATATATATATATATATATATATATATATATATATATATATATATATATATATATATATAATGTAACATTAAATATCTGCGTTTCCTTGAAGGTGTTAGACAATCTTATGATTTCATTATGACTTTGTGGTATAGTACTAACTTGCTTTATACCATTAAACTAGAGACATTATAGAAACAATAAAATTTGGACTAACTTAAAAATACTTACTTGGTCTGGTAGCAAACGGTCTTATTGGTTGTCCACTATAAATGCTATCGTTGCGCGAAGTGAGATATCCATGGCTATTAAGAAAACCTGACATCCCCGGTAAGATATCGGACTGACAGCCTCCAGTTGGACTTAATCTGCAATATTTTGACATTTTTATGGGGGTATTGCTTCTAGCGGCTGGACATAGAAAATCCCATATAAGTTAAAAAATGATAAAATATTGGCTTTATTTTTAATTTTACAGAAAAATATTATTTTTTATTAAATGCAATCAAAAGAGAAAAGCTTAGCAGCTTTGGAATCAGTTAAGAGTAAATTGTTTAAATTCTTACATAAATTTGTAATAACTATCTAACACGTATTAGTAAGCAACAGCAAAAAACACAGCAAGTTTTGTAATGATCTTTTATCATGTCACTGTCATATTGCCGTAAAATAAGAGGTTAAGAAAAAATAACACAGACCAAAAACAAGTCTATATAACCCCGAGACTGGTTGGTTGATATATTCCCGTGGGCTCATCTTCGGTTGCTCAAATAGTGCCTGTCTTTTGTGATTTAGCGCTTCACATTCGTTTCTTCCCCTTCGTCACACATTTTGCAACTTTGTTCCCCATTGTATGTATTGTGTACGTGTCCTCTTAGGTTGTCGTGCCCTGTTAGCAGCCCTACTGTGTCTTCGTTCTTTTAGATGTGCCCCTTATGAAGCCTTTTCCATGTATTATTCTACTAATGCTCCCCCAGTATTCCTCGCGTTTGTTTCCGATCCATTTCCTGGTTTGCCCTCGTGCTGTGGTTCTGGTCACTTCAGGGCAGGTTCTAGTCTAAAGTATGGTGTGAATGATCCCTCTCTCGCAAGCTTATACGCTTTTTCGTTGCTTTTTATTTCCGAATGTCCTGGTACCCACAGGAGAGTTACCCTGTCACTTTTCAAAAAATTGTATTTAAAATTTAATTAAAGTATATACGGGGGACAACAATGAGTACGAAGTTTTTTTTCCGGCGTTCGTTTTAAAACAGTGTATCTCCAATAAAGGCGGAGAAAAAGCCGTGATAAAATTTTTTAAAAGCTACACTGCTATTTTAGTGGACAACAGTTGCTGTAATCTGCAGCTCTCCACAGTCTTCACAGGGTGTTACGAATTTCGGAAAAGAAGCTTCGTCTCACTTTTGCACCCCGTATTTGCTTTAATTAAATTTTAAATAAAAATTTTTTGACATAGCATCGTTACTAAGACTGATGGCGGCCAGTCTTCCATTCAAACTTTTTTCTTGACTCTCCAGTTTTCTTACAAATCGACGTAAATCACTTATTGTAGATGGTCATCTTTCTAGATTTTACCAACTTAATGCTGGAATACTACAGGACTAGTTACTGGCACCCACTCTATTTATTCTTCACATTAATTATCCTCTCTTTTTTACAATTAATCCCATTCATAGTTTTGCTAACGATTGTACGCTTTGCTCTAATATTCAGTTGCCCAAGCCAGTCTCTAAAGTAGTATTAAAATAAAGCAATTTTATTCGAAATAAAGCATGACAGAATAAAAAATATTCTATAAATATGGTTTTTTTTATATTGAAAGCAGAGTTTGCTTTCCTTTAAGAAAAATCAAATTTTCTTCATTTTAATAACAAGTTATATTTTGCTAATTTACTAACTGCTGTTTCCGTTAACAGTATTAATAGCCCAGTCAACATACACATTAAGGTCGGAATTAACCCGTCGGGCGATAAAATTGTGCAATTAGATTGTTAAAAACCTTAATCTATCATGTCAAAAAAATCTTTAAGAGATGTGTCCTGGGGTTTCCAAAAATAAGTGTAGCAAATGTTTATGTCTTTTAATTGTTAACATTAAAACTTCTATAATTCTAAAAATATGAATAAAAGTTTTAAATAAAAGTTGTAGATTGTGATCTTGGCTACAACTTTTGTTTAAAATTGTTTTAATATTTCAACTTTTAACAAAATTACACCCAATTTTCAGAAAAGTAATTTTTGAGTACTGTGCGTCGTTTTAAAGTTCTCTTGGAATTTCCATCACCGACTACTTGATTAATAATATCAGATAGAAATTGGTTTTTGGAAAAATATAAAATTGAGATTATTTATAAAAGAAAGCCTTAATTTTCAGATTACAATAGTTTTATAAAAATTTATTTATTTTTTCTCAACTAAAATTCACTTTGAGATATTGCTTTTTATTTTGACGTGGTATGCACAAATTTTTGCTCATAATTATTGTAATAATTATTAAAACTGATATTTTTTTGCAGATTTATTTTTCAATACCTACTTTTTGATATTATGTAAATTTAACTGATTTTTTTAATAAAGGAAAAAATAACGAACTTTCTATTTCGGCTTTTTTTGCACTTCGATTAAACGTAAAATTTTTAACCTAAAATCCGTATTTCGTTTCAATAAGAATTGTTATATCTCTATAAAAATTTAACTTTAAGTACTTTAAAGTGTATACTTTTAAATGGTTATTTTGTTTTATATATGTATATTATCAAATTCAAATAGTGCACTAGTTTAACGCACAGGTAAAAAAATGTGACTTATTAAAATAAAATGTAAATAGTTTTTTTCTAGCTAAGAACGCTAATAATAGCTTTTTACATCCGTACGGCCCACCCTGGGGTATTTGGTATTAATTATTGTTGATTGAAATTATCTTTTAACTAAATATCTATTGCAAACATTTTAAAATAAAAGCGAAAAACAATCAATAACAATTTATTATTTTAAATAAAGAACAGATACCTAAATACAACGCTCTATAAAAATTTGTTGTTTTAACAGTAATACAATTTATAAACGATACTATAACATAAATATTAAAAGCTATACAGTAATGCCATAGTAAACCAAAAAACATATTAAAAATATGTACCTATATTTATTAGTCAGAGTCTGAGCAAGTTTTATCTGATTCTGAATTAATGAGACTATCAAAATGATGTGAATTTGCGTATAACAATATTGTATCCCTACAATTAAGTATATCTCTGTAATAAAACTACTTTTCAAAAAATTGTCCAAATAAACATTGCAGCTTGAAACGTATGTTACAACTTCTGTATGACAACATTGGCTCTATTTTGTTTTTTTTTCAAGTAGACAAATATAACGCTACTTTGTACGTCACGACTATAAAAATGGTTCAATTTATAAATGGGCTATAACTACATAACTTAATAAAATATAAAAAAAAATATACAAAAGTTTTAGCTTACCAGTTCATCTATAAATTTTATTAAATTTTTTTTCTCTATCTTCATTTTTTAAAGGGTTACGTTAAAATAATGTTGTTAAAAAAAGGGACATCTTACATACCTGTACAATTGACTCTATTCAAAAATTCGCATTATTTCCATAATAAAAGAAGATATACAGGGTGATTCATGGGGAAATGTCAATTCTTCAGATACGTAGTCAGGGTCCAAAAATAAACATAAAAGCCTATACAAATATGGGTCCGCAAAGACTTCGTTTTCGAATTACAGGGTGTTAAAATTTTTATTTAATTTGTTTTTTAAATAAAATCTATAATAATGTAAATATTGAAGTCAAAATTGGTATCCGCGGATATTTTGGTTTGACGAATTCGAATCTAATCTTATTTCGGCTTTTACTTGTAGGGGGCGGCACCTACACGTCTTTTTACTATTTTAAACAATCACAACTTTTTGGTACGGCCCTGTATTACATTTTTAAGTAAATTAAATAATTGTTTTGTCATTTTTACATCAAAAAGGTATACTTGCTAAAAGTTGATATGAGCAACCGTTTTCGAGATATTTGGATTTAAAAAAATTACGACGCATCTGATTTTATTATAGCAAAATTTTAAAAAAATAAAACAAAACGTATAATTAAACAAAACGTATTTTAATTTTCAATAAAATTATTGTTCTTAATTTGTGTTCGGCAAAACATAAGCTAGGTTTTATAATTTTTAAAGATTCCACCATTTATTTCTAAGCACAACTTTGTGGTGAACACCCTTTATCTCGGAAACGAAGTCCTTGCGGACCCATATTTGTATAGACTTATATGTTTATTTTTAGAGCCTGACTACGTACGTGAAGTATTGACATTTCCTCATGAATCACCCTGTATATTTTTTCAAATAAAAGTTGTAGCTTAAGATCTTAGGTACAATTTTTGTTAAAAACTTTTTTTTGCATTTTGATTTTAAAACCTTATATAATAATATTAAAAATTCACGTAAATACAGTTGTGCATAGGTAACCACAGGTATATCCGGAATATCCGGGGAGAATGTGTTTGCATCGATAGCTTTACTGTTAAAATATCTAAATCCAAAATTTCAATTGCCAACGGGTAAATTCTAGATTTTGAGAAAATTTTGTGCATATTGATTAGGCTATAATAATAATTTAATTAATTGAAAGGGTTTACCTGCAACATCTAAACAACGAATTTACGCAGTCTGAACATGGCACCGCCAGCTGCGGTAAAGGTTTGGTGATAGTGGTTGTCGTCTTTAGGAATTGCCGATTAGGCTCAAGTTTGTCGGCGTTCTCTCGTGATAATAGTCTCTCTATACCAAATTTGAGTTTTATAGGTTGTTTTTCTATGTTGACTAGACTGGAGTTTGTACATGTTTCCATTGTTTTATATCCGTTTCTAGAAAAATTAAAATTTGAGTTAAATAAAGACCAAGTATGGTTTTCGATATATCGGCATCAAGAAAAAATGCTACATAATTCAAAAATCCTACTTTTGAAAAAATGTCCAACAGAAAAGTAAATATTTATTAATAATAATTTTACACCAAATAAGGAACATATATAGTTTTGTGGCGGATTCATGTTTCAGTATGGTTTCTTTGGGATGCTCGCCTTACTACTTTTTTGAAAATGGGACTTTTTCGGTCCGGGTTTCCGGGTATAACGAACTGATCCTGCTCAGACCTATTGACCCCAAAAGCCAATAAATTAAAACTCTAACAAATTTTTAAGAAGAGGAGTAAATACGGGTAGGTGATGATAACGCGGGATGTATATTTTTGGTACATATATATATATATATATATATATATATATATATATATATATATATATATATATATATATATATATATATATATATATATATATATATATATATATATATATCATATATATTAAGACATATAAAGGGTTGTCCGGATATCTGGACAATACGTTTTTAATTTTTTGACAGACTCCAAGTCGACTTAAATACACTTGGTTCTATTTGAAATTACTCTGTTAAGCTGGTAGAAAGAGTTAAAAATTTTAAAAAATATTGGTGTTTCCTAAATTCTTGAAAATGTGCTAATTTTTCTCAGTGCTTTTTGGCATATATTAAGTGACCATATAGGGTAAGTTTTTTTAAAGAGTTTCAAAGCGATATGTCAAAAAGGGTTTCAAATTTTTTTATGAAATTTTGGTAACGTAGTAAGTGCAGTTATTTTTGACAAGTTGTTCTTTGCTCATTCTTGAGGGGTGGGAAGGTAGGATAAATTTAAATACAATGATCTGTTTTTTATTTCTAAATACAAATCTACGTAAAAAACTACGCCTGTATGCAAATAAAATGCTCTACTGGTTACGGAATTATGACTAATTATTAGGTACATTAAAAAATTCTTAGGTACAACCTAAGTTTCAATGATTTCTCGTCTATTATGCCTAAAAGTTGTTCAAAATTCCACCCTTTGACTTCTAAATACTTTCTTACCCTTTCTTAAATTTATTTCGATCTCTCATGTTATCTAAAGTTGTAAGTGCCTTAGCATATACCTTGTCCTTAATAAAGCCCCAAAGTAAGGACCCAACCACATCGACCAATCCACTTATTTTCAAATAATTGATCTAAATAATTATATGCCTGTATCGCATAATTTGGTGGAGCTCCGTCCTGCCGGAACCATAATAGTATAATTTTATTTGTGTGTTGGTTTACTAACTAAGGCAATTGGTTTATTAAAAATCTGTGTATATTTTTAATTTAAAAAAAATAATACAAATTAATACCTTTATCCCCGAAATTAAATGCTGATTTGGCACAGTTCTCATCCGATAGGGGTTTTTCGGCACCCAGTTTTGCATATTCTGTCTGTTTGTTTGTAGAAAAACAACCAAAAAAATTTAATATGTGCTAATAAAGGATCACTTGAAATCTTACCCGATCACAATTAGGTAAGACATTATTGAAAAAATAAGATATTTGGGGGGGCGTCCAATAATTACGTGAGGCGATTTTGGCGATTTTTCGAACCCTCCTCTCCTGATCAGATTTCGTCAGATTGAGCTCCTTTCTTAAGTAAGATTTTTCAAAATGTGTATTTTTACTCTTAATATCTTAATATGTTTTTAATTGTATTGAATTTATTTTTAAAACATAATTTGCTTCATTATTTTTATTTACGATTAGTTAAGACTAGTATTTAAAACTACTAAGAACGTAGTCCAAAATCACAGTGAGAAAATTTAGCTTATTTTATTAGCTTGTGTAAGATTAGCTATATTTTGATAGAGAAACTTGTTTTACGTAATTTAACCCAATTTTCTTGGAATTTAAGACTGCTTTGTGCGAGAAAAATGTGATATTTGCCAAGATCCCCTTCTCCTTTACGTGAGATTAGGTGATATTCGGCTTGACGACCCCCTGCCCCAATAAATGCTTCACGTAATTAATGGGCGCCTTCTTTCTCAAAAACTGGTAATTTTCGCGCTTTTTTTGTGATTTAAGTGCAAAGGCTTATGCAATTTTCAAAGTCTTGTCCGTACAGCTCTTGGTAAAACATACTGTGGTAAGGATAAAACTTAAACCGATACACAAGAGCTTTTACTGATTTCTGGCTCATTTTAGCAACTAAAGCTGGCCATATTTTCACTTATTGGAATTTCATTCCAAACTCAGGGTCTGGCTTTCAGATTGCCAGTCATGCGCCGTCTGGTTTCTAATATTTTAACTGTCATATGAAATTTCAGAATATTCAGAAACCTTTTTGCCCACACTAGTGCAGGCTCCCTATTAATCTTTCTGCTCTCCTCTAAACTCAATAACAATATATATATATATATATATATATATATATATATATATATATATATATATATATATATATATATATATATATATATATATATATAAGCATATAAGTATTTGTTTACCCCCTTCAAAAGGTTTTTGGTTTTGAATAATATGAAAAAACAAAATTATTTCAAAAAAAATAAAATAAAATCGGAGCGGTTTTGAGGACTTCCAAATTTTGGCAGTGTTATGTATTTATTGGCGCTAATATATTATTTTATAGGTATTTAAAATTGGTTTCAGTTCTGTAGAGCAATTGTTAACAAAAGGTCTGTGTTATTATAATGTAGGTGTTGATATTTATTACATTTTAACGCATTATTAACTATTTTTAAATAATTTTAAAATAAAAGTTATTGTAATAATTTTCTATGTTTGACTAACTGATATTAAGTCCAAAAGTAACTTTTTTTAAATTTTGACATTAAAAGTGACATTTTTCAAAACTCATTGACGTTGTCAAATATCTTCGTTTTTATAAGTAACTAGTTACAAAAAGTACAATTTTTCGCAATTGGAGATAAAAAGCAAGATTTTCGACAACGTCAATGATTTTTGAAAAGTTTTTTATATTTTAAACTTGAATTGAAAGGAATTATATCATATTAAAATTAGAAAAAATATTGTGTGAAACGCGTTGGGAAACACTATTTTTCATAACTCACATTCTTTTGCGGAACTCGCTTCTCTCATTCCGCAGAAATCTACTCGTTACGAAAAATAGTAATTTTTCCAACTGGTTGCAGAAATAACTATTAAATACACTTACACTTTTAAACTAACTAAGTACCTAACAAAAATACAATAAACACATCTAAAACTTCAAAACAAACACAACATATGCAAAAGGTTAACTAATATTATCCACATATAAACGTCAACAAAGGGCTGCTAAAGAGGCACACGCGTAACGTACCACACACGATCTGTGATGTCGAGTTAATAGGTACTAATTGGGAACTAATATGTTCGTAATAGGTGGTCCAGAGGCAGAGATCTGACTTGACTTAATCGGATGCTGGGAGGAGTTTTAGCCACTGTTGCGGCTGATCTCATTGGTTTAAATGGATATGTTCTTAAGGCGGTAACCAGAGTAATGTTGGTGTCGAGTGAAGCGATGGAGGTTTATGTGTGCTTGTTTCAAGATCGTAAAAAATACGCTCTAAATTACTTCATCTTAAATTGTATTAATTCACTGAATGGGTAATTATTTATACCAAACTCTTATTTCTACTTGTAATGGCTTTCTTATTTTTAACACTCATAAGGGGCTTTTAAGTAGTCAACAAATAAAAACAATGGTATTCCAAGATTTTAGAGTTACCGAAACGGTAACAGTTAGGGCGCCCTGGGCTATAAACCAATTAGCGCCCTATGACCTGGGCATTAAAATTCTTAAATATGATTTTTTAACATTTCATTGCAGTTAAAAATAAAATTATTTTGTTAAATTATAATGTTCCCGTTAACCTACATTTCATTTTTAGTAAAAATACACGGAACCTAAGGATAACAAGAATAGTGATGGTAATCCCTAATATTTTTTTATGATAGGAAATAAAAAAAAAGAAATAGCAATATATTAACGTATGTCAATACATTCAATTTTATTTGCACTACAATGTAATACATAACAAAAATTACGTAAAAATAATTTATAATGATTAAAATATTGTAATAAAAATCAAAAAATATTTGTAACAAAAAAACATTTAAATATACCTATACTAATAATAATAATTATTACCATAATCATAAATTATATTGATGTATTGTATAATAAAAATCATTGATTATTGAATTTTCATCAATTCTTTTTAAATAATTGGATTCTATGGAATTCTAGATTCTATGAAATGTGAACGACTTTTTTCAAAGGTGGGACAAATAATTATAGAACGTCGAAATAGAATAAATTTAAAGAAGACAAGTATGCTTATATTTTTAAATTTTAATAAAAACATTTACCTTTTTATAAGCATTTAAAATTTATATATTTTTTTGCTATTCTTTGTTGTATTTTTAATCAATTATTTTTATGTTTACTTTTTCCCGCTTTTCTTTGTTTGGTTAATTTGTTTGTTTTTTGTTTCGCTATATTATGTTTATGAAAATGAATAAATAAAGTAAAAATATTGGTATTTTTCGTCTTTTTATAATAATAAAATTTGTAATTTATTATAAAATAGCGACCTCTAAAATTCATTCACTAAATTTAATAACAAGTTTCATCACATGTATTAGCTTCTGCTATCGAATGAACTCAAGATAATACCCTACAAACCCCAATAAAAACTATTCTTGGGTTAAAAAGCCACTTAAGTCGCTGTTAAAAAAGGCGGCGACTTATAAGTCACCGTCACCGATATACCGGTGACTTAAAAAGCGCCGTTAATCTCATCCCTAATATGCATGGGGTGTATGGGGTTGTGCTGTAGAGGTAGTACCTTTTATCAAGGACGGTCGGACTCAACGACATAGTCAATATGTAGTCGGCAATGATTGGTCCTCACAGGGCTCCCAATTCTCACTTATGGCTCCACGTGCCACACCTCGGGCAACTGCATCAACCTGCAGGCTAAACTAAGTGCGGATAGCCAGATATGGTGAACCTGCAGCGTCTGACCCAGAGCGGGCGGCTGCAAACAGCGACTGTTCTCCAGTGAAGGCAACGAGAAACCACACTGCTAAACTTTTTCCCAGGATATGTCTATGGCGAGAAACACAAATACTACGGCCCCTAGTCCCGGGCAGCTCTTAGGTGAGCAAGGGGTGCTAAGAATTTCCCGGCTCAAAGTAGCAAAATCCAAACTAAGGATAGGCACATGGAACGTCAGAAGCATGTACGCTGCTGGTAGGTTTGATAATCTTATCCAAGAAGCTAAACGAATGGAAACAACGATTATGGGAATCAGTGAGTTACGCTGGCCAGGTTCCGGAACATGCAGACATGACGAGGGCAATCTATACTACTCACGGCGGTTTGCACCACTGTGGTTTAAGCAGTTTTAAGCCCTTCTTAACCTAAGTTGCATTGAGACGGTGCCAAATATTATGACAATAGTCACATTCAAAACGTCCCTTAGTTAAGAAAACAGAAAACCACAACGGTGCAATTGGCCATCAGGCAGCGAAGACAGTGACACTCAACACAGAAATGAAGTTTGTATACTCATCACGGCGGTTTGTACCAGTGATACTTAGGTCAACCTTAACTTTAAGTGATACTTAAGTGTAAGATTTTGTTTGCACAACATACACTTAACCGTTAACTGTCACTTAAAACTAATACTAAGTTAAACCGAAGATTTCTTTGGCTTAATTAACACTTTTGTAATTTTATAACCTCAAAAATAGAAAGTTTTATTGTTTTGTTGGTAAAAGCGGTAAATTATTTGTTTGTGTTTGTGAATTTTTAAAATTAATTTAAAATAAATATTTTAAATAATGACCTTTTTTTAAGGTTGGAAATCTGCAATTGAGAAAATGCATTCTGAAAACTTTACTTATATAGAAACTTTTTTGTCCAGTGCATTTTGTTTGTTAATTTTGCCGTTTTCGAGTAAACAAATCAAATGCGAAGTCAGCATTCAATACAATGATAGAATGGAAAAACCATTATGGGTGCAAATTTAAACCCTTTATCAGTGTAACAGATTATTATAAATTTTGTTGGAAGAAAGCCTAACAACTACCTCAAATTTTATGCCCTTATTTATTTCATTCACATTTATAAAATAAAATAATCTAATTTCTTTTTCTTAATAATTTATAGACCGATAGATCAAAAGTTAAGAAGTTTAGGCCTTTTTTTCATATTTTTATCCAAAAAGTCCGTCTGTAAAATTTTTTGCAATTTTAAAGAAACAACTTGTATATTTTTTTGTTATTTTATTTTTATTATATTGAAGGGGAGTCTTTTGTATTATGTGCTTATAATCGTGGATTATATTTAATAAAACAGTTTTTTCCCGAATTGAAAAGTTGGAGCTCTTTTTCTATTTTATTTTTCTCGGTTGCTGCTACTCATTATGAATGCGCATGACAAACAATTACACAAATGAAACCAATATTTTTGTTAAAAAATGAACTGTAAGAAACGAATTTGAACTTTTTGGGAAACAAAAATTTAATTTTCTATCAAATTGTCTTCTTTTTTTTAATGGTAATGCGGCTCTAGTTACCAAACATCAAAAGTGGACAATTTTTACAATTTTGCCAAACATTTTAACTAAAAAATAATAAGTTTAACTTGTGCAAAGCTATTAATCGTTAAGGTCAACCTTAATATTAAGTGCTACTTAGTTATTGTGAACTTTTAAGAGTTAGTGGTGCAAACCGCCGTCATAAAACCAGAACTGGAAAAGTACGTAAAACCGGTTATTCCTATAAACAACAAAATTATAATACTTCAACTAAATGCCAGCCCATTAAACATTAATATCCTACAAATATATGCACGGAGAAAAAATACGACCATGAAACCGAGATTTTATACCAACAACTAGGCGAAGTACTTAATCGCCTTAAACAAAAAGTAATATTATGGGAGATTTTAATGCTAAACTAGGCAAAGAGTAGATCTGACCTAGTGGGTAAATACGGTCTGGGTGAGAGCAACGAGCGTGTCGACAGACTGTACGAATTTGCTCAAGAGCATGACTTGGTTATAACGAACAAATGGTATAAACTACACAAAATACGGCTATATACATGGATCGCCCCAGGCGATAATACTGGACACATAATAACAAACCAGATCGATAACATCCTGGTAGCGAAGAGGTTTAGAAACTGTATCACAAGGGTCACCACCTATCCGGGTGCAGACATAGGATCGGACCATAACCCACAAGTCGCCAACATAAAAATTAACCTTAAGAAACTAAACAAACATAACAAAAAACTAAAGTTTTCCATAAACGATGTGGACACACATCACGGTAAACGAAACGTGGAAAGTATTTCAAGAACATATCATTAATATAGTAGAAAAGAACACAGCAAATAAAAAAAAACGATGGATGACTGGGGAGATCCTGGAACTGATGGAAGACAGACAAAAATTCCAAAACAACACAAAGGAATACAATAACAAACAAAGGAAAATAAAAAAACAAAATCAGGAATGCAAAAAAAGTGGATGGCGGATTGATGCAAGAAAATGGAAGAACTGGAGAGAAGACATGATACCTTTAACATGTACAAAAAGGTCAGAGAGGTAGCTGGTCTGTTTAACAAAAGAGCCCCCAGTATTTTGGTGGACAACGCAGGTAGAACCATTATAGACAAGGAAGAAGTTCTTAATGCATGGAGCCAATACATAAATGATCTATTCAAAGACAATAGACCGATCACGATGACTGTTATAGACGACAACGGAGGACCTGAAATCTTAAAATATATAATATCTGCAGAAACAAAAAAAAACAACGGGACCTGATGACATCCCAGTAGAACTCCTCCAAAGTATCAACGAGAAAAACATTAGTATCTTATAGTCTATTTTATTTGGGTTACTCGCCTTTCTACTTTTTGGAAAATGGGACCCTCTTGGTCCGGGTCCGGGGTATGTGGGCTGACCCGGTCCAGCCCTATTGACCCCTATGAACTTGCAGATCGTCTGCAACAAAAAAGAAGAAAACCCCCCAAAAAACCCAAAAATCACAAATATTAATCTACGTTTCGGTGGCAAGTCGGCCACCGTTATCAAGATAGAAACTAAAACAAAATGATAAACTAAATTTTAAGAAATTTTAGTGATTCATAAGTGACAATAGGTTATTGGACTGGTGTATGTATAGTATTTAAAAAGACCTTTCTGGTCTTTTTAAATACTATACATACACCAGTCCAATAACCTATTGTCACTTATGACAAAACGTCATTAAAAGTTCAAAAAGCTTTCAGAATTTTCTAAGTTTTCAGACCTAAAATTTCTTAAAATTTAGTTTAATTTTTTGTTTTAGTTTCTATCTTGATAACGGTGGCCAACTTGCCACCGAAACGTAGATTAATATTTGTGATTTTTTGGGGGGTTTTATTCTTTTTTGTTGCAGGCGATCTGCAAGTTCATAGGGCTCAATAGGGCTGGACCGGGTCAGCCCGCATACCCCGGGACCCGGACCAAGAGAGTCCCATTTTCCAAAAAAGTAGAAAGGCGAGTAACCCAAATAAAACAGACTAAAACATGGATTCGCACCAAAACTATAGAACATATTTATTAATATCTTAGTAAACTTTTTAATAATATATAAGATACGGGAGAAATACCAGAAAAATGGCTAAAATCTGTATTTATAACAATTCCCAAAAACAACAAGCCAGGAGGTGCAACGATCACAGACTAATGAGCCACACACTGAAGGTGTTCCTTAACATTATACACTCTCGAATAAGAAACAAATGTGAAAGTGATGCCCTTGGTACCAGAGAAGCAATGTTTGCCCTGAATGTTCTTCTCCAAAAATGTTGAGACCAACGTAAGGCTGTTTTCGTGTGCTTTATTGATTATGGAAAGACCTTCGACTGGGTGCAACACGAAAAGCTTATAAATATATTGAGAGACACTGGTGTTGATGGAAAAGGTTTACGGATAATTAAGAACCTATACTGGCGACAGAATCAATGGAAAATCTACAGTTGAACGTCAAATCCAACGAGGCGTTCGACAAGGATGTGTCCTGTCTCCACTGTTTTTTAACCTATATTCTGACAAAGTCTTTAAAGAGTCTTTATATGAAAAAGAATTCGGGGTCAAAATCAAAAGTGAGCGGATTAACACCATCCGCTATGCTGACGTCTCCAAAATCTTATTAATTCTGTTAGTGCAGTGGGACAGGAAATGGGTCTGTATATAAATGTTGCTAGAACAAGGTTCATGGTCATCAGAACGTTGAGAGAGTATCCAATTTTAAATACCTCGGATGCTACATCACCGAGCAACTCGACCCGGATAGAAAAATTAGATGCAGGATTGAATCAGCCCGTACAACGTTCCAGAATATAAAACGCATTAACTCTCAGATTATCTGTATACCTACTCCGCCTTTTGGAAAAAAATCCATATTTTACCTACTATATAGTAGATTAGATTTATTAAAAAAAGGAAAATTAAACCATTATTAACTTTTTGTAGACAATTGAGAGACTGAGCTACTCTCGACTTATTTTTTATTATTCTACTAATATGAACATGTGAATTTTATCGGTACTAGATACTGCTTCGAGTTCCTTGTAAGAGAATATATTTCTAGCAACTATAATAAAATGAAATTATAGAAAACTAAAAGATTGAGCCAACATCGACTTATTTTTTTGTTATTTGGTGTTACTTAAGTCGGGTAAATGTATTTTATTTTAAGTTCTTTGTAAGAAAATACAATTCCACCAACGTTAATAATCTGAAACTTATCAAGAATAATGATATGAACTACCACCAGCTGCCCTATTAGTATTTTGCCTAACTAAAGTCGGTAATTTGTGTTTTATTTACAGTAATCTTAACTAGGGTCCTGGTCAAAAATTACCTCTTAAATAACAAGCCACATTTCTTAAATCTTAAAAAATACAAATTTGGAATAGAATATAAATTTAGAAAAACTTTTGAAATATGATCACCGATATTGATATCTAACTACCTATACCTTCCTAGATATTAACTAGAGAAAAATAATTGTATCACCTAAATAGGTAAAATCGATATATTACGCAATTAAAAACTTTATTATAGTTATTGTTATTTTGATCATTGATATTAGTATAATTATTATTTGTAATATTAAATATACAAATATTATGGGTTATTACTGATAACCAATTTGCATCTGATGACATCATATTTAGTAATGAACCATTGGCACAGCTGCCATTCGGATTACACAGCATCGCCTTAACAATTTCTTTATGATATCCTAAATCAGTCTGCAAATAGGGTTTTATGGATTGACAGTGGCCTGTAATTTTGATCAAGGCTGCTTCCCAATTTCCTTTTTCGCAAAATTGGAAACTGCAGTTGCTCTCGCCGAATGATTCGTAATGTTTACCATTTTATGTCAACACCAATTATTTATGCAGCCGATTTAAATCATGTTCTTTCCCAGTACACAATTATTGTACCACCTACTTAAATTTCTTTGATTCCGAAACGGATTAGGAGTTAAAAATAAACAATTGGTCTCTGTGGAATCTCCTCGTTTTTTCACAATCTTCTTGAAAAGATGAACAGGTTTAATTATTTATGTTTGTGATTAGCCACTTGCCACAGCTAAGTAAGCTGTGCACTTGCTATAAGTTAACTTTCTGCAATCGCCTTGTCTTGTCTTCGAAAAAATGAGAATATACTCTATGCGATCAGTAAAGTTGACCAAATTATCAGTGTTTTCAAAAAACTATTCAATACTTGCTGTTGCGCCTTCTCCGCTCCTCCAGGCTAACTCATGGAAAGCAATATGAAAAAACTAGCGTTAAAAACTTTTTGAAAACTATTCATCCAAAAGTTACAATCTACTACAATATTCTGCGTTACTTAACGCCAAGTCACTAAGCTTTTGTTTTGTTGGATTTTTTTGTAATTTCTGTTGTGTAACAGTTGAATTCCACATTACTTTTACGACATTTTCTTTATACTCCTCCAAATTTCCTTTTCTCATATTAAATGAATAATCTTCTAGAATATTTACCAGTTCTTTAACAGGTAGGGTAGAGTTGGGTATATTGTACCATTTGTTAAATTGTACCACCTCATTATTTCTGAGACTAGAATTTTTGAACGCACCTCTTTAGGCTCATTCGATGCATCAAATGTCAAAACATTAGTGGTTAAAAACTTCTTAAGGTGTATGTTCGTTTGCAAGAAATAATTTGATGTAGTAGTAAAACCCGTTCACGCAGTAAGTTTTATGTACCACAAATTAGGCATTTTTCACTTATCGAACCTTTAATATCTGTTGTTATTATTTTTCCCTAAAAATGCAAGTTTTTAATGTTACTATAAGGGGTAAATTTTTTTTCTAACCTCACTTTTAACGAAAATATTACAAAATTAAATTGAATAGAGCTGGTTCGCTAATTTGTACCACTACCGGGTTCGTTAATTTGTACTGGTACAATTTACGAGCCTTCTTATTTTACAGTTATGCCGCGTCAAGGAATTAAGTATTGCCAGTGGTCAGAAGCAGATATGAAAACAGCAATAGAAAAATATAAAACTGGAAATTATGGATTAAATAAAATCTGTGAACTTTATAACATTCCTAAACCAACATTTAAAAGACATTTACAGGGTTCAAATCTACATGCCAAGTTTGGAACCAAAGCACTGGGTCGCGCAACAGTTTTTACTGCTGAAATAGAGAAACAGCTAGAAGAACAAATTTTAAAAATGGAGGAATGCTTCTATGGTCTAACGATTACGGACATTAGAAGAGCAGCATTTCCGTTTGCAGAAATGAATGGAATACCAAATAATTTCAACAAAATTAAAAAGACAGCTGGCAAGGCATGGTTTTATGGCTTTATGAAAAGACATCCGAAGTTATCTCTAAGGCAACCCGAGTCAACCTCATTGGCAAGATGCAAAGGGTTTAATAGACAAAACGTCAATCACTTTTTTGATATATTGGAAAAACTGGTTGACCAACATCAAATAGATGCTACAAGAATTTATAATGTTGACGAAACAGGTTTTTTCACTGTCCAAAAGAAAAGTCAAAAAATTATTTTTAGGAAAGGAAAACAACAAGTTGGAACAGTGGCGAGTGGCGAAAGAGGCGTTAATACCACTTGTGTAGTTTGTACTAGTGCATCAGGGCATTATGTAGCTCCAATGATAATTTTTAAAAGAAAAAGAATGATGGTTGAACTTGCTGAAGGTGCTCCACCAGGCTGTACTGTAGAAGTTTCAGATACCGGATATATTAACAGTGACTTGTTGTGGACTAACAGAATTGCCTAGCCAAAATGAACAAGCTGAAGATGAATCGTCGGAAGACGATTTACCACTCTCTAAATTAGTAGGAAGACCTGAAACCCCTAAATTGAACACTTCGTTTGAAGATATTATCTCTCTTCCAGGACCAAGCCAATCGAACAAGCGACCACGTTCTAAAAACACCCAGCAAGCAACAGTACTCACAACTACACCCTACAAAGAAGAACTGGAACAAAGAAAAATAAGCATAGATAGCAAGGCAAGAGGTGCCGTGAAACGGAAGATATCCTCAGGAGAAACAGACAAATTAAACTCTAAGAAAACAAAGAAGCCTTCACCACCTGTAGAAGTAACTAATGCTATAATTGAAACAAACCCTTCTGAGTGGTACTGTCATCTCTGCAATGAATGCATTATAGAAGACATGATTAAGTGTAGTAAATGCCAGAATTGGGTACACGAATCTTGTGCAGCGACTTCAACCGAGCATCCGTTTTATATTTGTGACCTCTGTTTTTAGTACACAGAAACCTATATATTTGTGTTAAAGAACATTCGTTTAATTTTATATGGAAATTCCTTTAATTTTGTTTTTGTATTTTATTAAAACGTTGATAATGAATTTGGGTTTCAATTATCGATAGCATTTAACGAACCAGTTTGATAAATTGAACCACTTGCAAGGTTTTTTTAAAACGCGTTTAATTTTCAAAACTTAGCATATTCATAGTTCTGTCGTTGGCCGTTTTGAAAATTAAGTTCAATAAAAGCCCAAAATATTTTTTTTGTAAGCCTTAAATACATATATAAAAATTTATAAAGCAAAACATAAAAAGAGGTACAATTTATCCGACCTTACCCTAACTTATATTATAAAATTTCTAGAAATTGCTTCCAAATGCTTGCCTTTGATTTTTTGGTATTATCCGGAATCAGATGTTGAATTCCTTTTTTAATTACGCCCTGGCTTTTTTCTCGAAAAAAGACGTTTTTCATAAAAAATACTATTTTTTTCACTTTTTACACCACGCACATGAAATTTATTATCCTTTTAAATTACCATAAAAACCCTACTATTTAAATTTTAAAACCATCAAAAAACGTCATTATTCTAGTATTTTACTTTTGTTTAAACTTTTTTCACCAAATACCACTCTTCAACTAAAAACGGGAAATTTTTTCTTGCTCATGAACATTTTTTAGAAAATTCTCCCTAGGCATCGGCTGGCATCGGCAAAACACTGAACAAAGTTTGTATGAATCTTTGCGTATACGAAGTAGATACAAATTAACAACTAGAACATAAGAAAAAAGTATCTTTATTTTTAAACTTAGAATACAAAATTGTTTAAAAAACTTGTTCAGAATAAAAAATACGTCATTATTTAAAAGCTGAACGTCCCATTTAAAAATTTAAAATAAATCTTACTTTTCCAAGTTACCCTGTATAGAGATGAGATCAAACAAAATTAGCTGTTGTAAAAAAAATCTTCATTGACGTTGACGCGGAATTCTAGTTAAGGAAGCAACGTTCTTGGGTTCGCCAGTGCGTATTCGGATGGCGTTGTGGTTACATCGGCCGCCAATACACATAGTGATCACCTCTTTGGGTAAAAAGTTCTTTCTTTGTAAAAACTTTGGTTAAGTTTAACAATTTATAAGAAACTTTGAATCTGAAAACTTTGTAAATAATGGATGAACAAAAATTTGATAAAATCTGTAATGAATTATGTGACATTATGAAAATATTTTTTTTAAACAACATCAAATGTCTTTATCTAAAAAGCAGCCTAAAAAATGAACATTATGTGCACCACCGGGTCGCTTTGAAGTTGCAGTCCCCCCCTAAATAATGATTCAGGACCCCCTTAGGAGCTGCTCCAGCACTTAGTTCTGGCCGCAGCTGCTTTGGCCGATTAAAGACAAAAAACCCATGCTCCTCGCCCTGCCACACTGGCCCAAGGCAAGGGCCTGGGGCGACGCACCCATCGCCGTAAAAGACCCCGTGTGACGAGGCTGCTAACAAGCAATATTTTACGGAGCCAAAGGGGGTGCCGACCGCCCTCCTGGCCACATGCAACTACATCCCAGAGACCAACTCTACAATTCCAGATATAGACGATTTAACCCCGGTCAGAAAGTGGAAATCTACTGAAACCTCACAGTAAACAGGGAAGCAACCAGAAAATATGCCCAAGCTCGGAAGGCCGCACCAGGCCTCAGGGGTCTTGATCACCAGCCTACCTACTCTAGAAAGAAGGGGTGAAAATCCCTATTTCCAACGAAATACTAGACAGGAAGATTAAACCGTGGTCAGGGATAGAGAAGCACAACGTGTATTAGCAATATGTGAGCGCCACTATCAGCAAAATCCAAAATTATAGAAAACAAGATGTGGGCGCCACTTTTGGTAAATTCACCCGGAATCAGAAACGGGGGACACTTGTTGTGAATATGTGAACCATCAATACGGGTTGCTTAAATTTTACAAACCACTATAGAGGGGAAGGGGCAGAAACTAACCCAAATATCAAGGAAAACATTCTCTGCATATAAACTTGAACTAATAACCCGATGTCAGACGCCACAACTACGGAATGTGGGAAGTTTTGGGGACTCTGCGGCAAGTCCGTGGAGTTCCGAAACTCCACAGTATTTCACGGATTTTGAACTGCCAGTCACAGTTTTGAGTGACGCGTTCAAGAGCCTTGAACAACACCGAATAGAGCGCGATCTACGTAACCGTAATTTGTTTCGCAGTAATTCGGCAGGTCTGGTCCGAAAACGGGCCAGAGCCCCTGAGATCCATGAACCTACAGAGTCTCAAACGAGAGAAGTTTCGCCTTCCTCGTAACGTTTGTTTAAAAAGAAAAACAATACAATTTTGTTATTCATTAATCATTTAAATTCATTTAGATTACTTTAAAAAACAAAAGCAAATATTTTTGGTTTTTAGATCAATTAGGCTGAAATTTAAAAATGCTTTAGATAAATGTTTGTATTCGTCTTAAAAGAAAATTCTTTGCTCTCCAAAATTTTAAATGTACTTTTATGCTTTTTTTAATTATAATTAATAAAAATAAAGTTTAAACAAGTTAATTAGAAATATGGTGATAAGGAAAAAGCTTATTAAAGATTAAAGACCTATTTTAGGATCAGCCTAAACAATGACAACTTTAAAAAAGTTACACCATGGTTTACCTGGGAAATAATGACATGTTCATATCTTCTGTATGCAGATAGATCCCAAAATAGGTTTAAAAAGTATGAACTCTGGATTTTCTCTTATCGCCATAAATATTGTAATAGAAAAACATGAAAATTTATTTTAATTTTAGAAGAGCTAAGACATTTTTGGTAAGGCGAAAATGATGTGGAATATTTATCTAAAAGCACTTTTGAGTTTTAGCCTAATTCAAGAGGCATAAGTTTACGTTTTTTTTTTTAAATAATCCAAATAAATTTACATGCTTTAAAAATAACAAAATGTTGATGTCTTTTTTAAAACAAACGACAAAAAAGATTTTTACAACAGGAAATTTTGTTCGATCTCATCGCTGTACGGGGTAAGTTTTAAAATGAAGTTTTATGCAGAGATTTTTATTAAAAATATAAATTTTTGAGAAATAGGAAATAAAAAGTTTCCCATATGGATCACCAATTATGCTGGGCACTGTATATGAAATTTATCAATAGTTTCTCATAAAATAATGAATAAATGTCTTTATGCGTATATTTACACAACTAGGAGTTTGTAACCCCCATTAAGTACAACGTGACCTTTATGGCAGTTAATAGGTCATAAAACGCAGTTCTTTAAACATAAACTTTAATAGAGGGTTATTTTGTAGGCAATTTAAAATTGCTATCTTGGATATTTTTATTGCTGCACAAACTATTTAAAATTTAAAAGATATATGTCTGTAGGTATCCTACAATAACAAAACGTTTTAATTTCTCGGTTTCTTATCGTCATTAAATTTTGATGATTTTAACTGCCAAATGCTTAAAGCAGTACTTACGAATTTATACTTTTTACTACAATCAACCTTTTTTATTCACTACTTGAGGACGATACGAATTGGTTTCCACAGTTCCGAGATTTTTCGAAGTTCCTCAAACTTTTAGGTCTCGTGGACGGCTTGCCTTGTTTTCTTGATATTAATTTTTGTAAATTCATTAAATATGTTTTAAATATATAATTTAGTGCTTCTTACACTTTTTTTGCTGACCAGTCTGATTGCCATCTTTTTATACTTTAATAGACTTTATAGTCTAGGAGGAATCGGCGCATGAGAACTGAAAACTATTTCAACTCAATATTTTTATTCGATCCTTTTTAAATTGCTTTAATGATGATATAACTGCATGTTGCCATGGCGCCACCTGGTGTTATATTGTTTAAACCGAAATTGTTTAAACAATTGCAAGGAATTGTTATTTTTTAACCGGACAATTTTTTTTTCATATTCTTTATTGAAATAAAAAAGGTCCTATGACGTTTTACGAAAAAGTTAATATTTTTGGAGATATGAATTTTTAAAAGTTCTAAAAAATTAAAATTTGGGTACTTTTTACCCATGAAAAATATATATTTAAAAAAAATATAGAAAAATATGTTTTTTTATTTTTTATACAATAGTGAATAATATCACTAACTAAAACTTAAAAAAAAATATTGTTTATACAAGTTTTTGATTGTTTATTACGCGCGCTTCCAAGTAAAATAAAGCTCCAATAACTTCTGAAAAGTTGATTTCAGGAAAAAACTTATAAAAACAAATTGTAGATATTTAAATTATTAATAACATTGCTCTCTTTAACAATTTTGATAAAGTTACTAGTTTTTAAGATAAATGATAAATAATGATTCAGGACACAAAGGGGCCGATGCAGCGTATGAGTCAGAGAGACGGCTCACAAGTATGCGTCATACTTGTGAGCGCGCCTAATAAACAATCAGAAAACCTGTATAAACAATAAAAAAAAATCAATCTCAATTAATGATATTATTAACTATTGTATAAAGGATAAAAAAATATATTTTTTATGTTTTATTTTTTTTCGGTACTCAGGCGCCGATTCCTCCTAGACTATTAGGCATTGAACCAACCAAAAGAAATCGGTATTTACCACTACATTTAGGCGGGTATGGTTAACTTTGGTTAGAACGTTTATTTCATATAATTTATGTCAAAATTATCACCAAGTCCTGTCAGTTAAAATCAACTATAACCACCGTTAAAACTATAGAATTTTCGGTAGTTCACCTAAATTCGTTGTTTGTTTAAATGAGAGGTTTACAATTTTCGTTTTTGTTAAAACTAGCAAGAATGTCTGTAGATAAAACCATCAGGGCCATTTTATTTTAATTGGAGTGTTAGTGTATGTGTTGTTATTTGTGAAAAGTACCATAAACATAAACAACCGCTTTATTTTAAAACTGCTTGACAAAATCTATTTTTACATTAGGACCTTTAAAGGTTGCTTTTACATTGCTAAATACATCATATTTCTCATAAAAAACAAGTAATACAATAAAATAGGTGACTTGCAACAGTACAGACACAAACAGTTTGTTTCTTAAAAAATAAAAAACACTAGATACGTGCAATCGCCGAAATAGTAAGAATCAGAAAATGGAAAATATTTTTGATCCAAGCCAAATTTTGGTAACATTTTATAATTATTTATATTTTTTAAGGTATCGCTATGTTATAGTCAATCCTTAAAGCTCCGGTGTTCCTAGGTTTGACTAGTCAATCCTCGGGTCTGACTTGAAGTCTTAGTCAAAGCCCAAACAAATAAGGTTTTTCGGCCTCTGACTAAAGAATTTTCGTTAAACCTAGGAGAAACTAATTTGGTCAGGCAAACGTCAAAACCCAATTTAATGAAATCGGGGTTTGACCAGTCAAACTTTAATTACGTATTAGAAAGTATTACGGCCGAGTAATGATCGCGTTGTTAAATTTAGCAATGGACTTAGCAATTGTTAAAAGTTAACAACGGTTTAGAATGTTTAACAAAATGTCAGATTTTGACAGGTTGCCTACTAAAATCATTGAATAACAGTGACAAAGGCGTTTTGTTAAACATTCTAAACAGTTGTTAACTTTTAACAATTGCTAAGCCCATTGCTAAATTTAACAACGCGATCATCACTCGGCCGTTAGTTTGTTAAATTAGCGGCCGAGTGATGATCGCGTTGTTAAATTTAGCAATGGACTTACCAATTGTTAAAAGTTAACAACGGTTTAGAATGTTTAACAAAATGCCATTGTCAGTGTTATTTAATGATTTTAGTAGGCAACCTGTCAAAAACTGACATTTTGTCAAATATTCTAATCCGTTGTTAACTTTTAACAATTGCTAAGTCCATTGCTAAATTTAACAACGCGATCATCACTCGGCCGTAGATGTAATAAAACGTTTTTTTTTATTTTAATGTTTATTGTTATTATATTGTCATAGTTAAAATCAAAAAAATAGTATTTATTCAGACATGGTGAGGCATTATGACATTTAGAATTGCACAATACGCCAGATCTCTTACATTTACAACTAACCAAAACTAACCAGAAATAACAACAACTAACCGCAAGTGAAAACTTATTTAAACGTGTTACAAGTACCGTCGACGTTTGACCGAGTCTGTCAGTCGCTTCTAGAATCGACTAGGCAAAGCCCGAAACAGATTATTTTACTTTCGAAGTTTGACTAAAAATACTTTAGTCAGTGGCCGAAATTGGAATTTATTTCGGGGTTAGCCCGAAGGCTTTGATCAAACCTAGGATAAACCAGTCATTCCGCGAAGAGACTGCATATCGACCTTTGACTATGACAGCTATAACAACGTTTAAATTGTTATTGGCAGATGCTTTCAAACAAACAGATTCGGTAGGATATTATTTTAATGAAAATTATTAGTTTTTATTAAAAAAGGAAAAAAATATTGCTGCTGCTCTTATACAGAACGCCCTAGAGAAAACACATATAAAAACTACGTACGAAACGCTGTCAATAAAATAGAGCAAAGTACGATCTAAAATTATTCCTCCAAGATTTAACAAAATTATTTTAAAAAAGTCAAAAAGAAAAACATTGCAAGTCATATTTTAGCGGTGTTTTGTCCACCTTACAAAAATTATTACCGATGTTGCAAAAAAATAAATATTCCAAAACGTTTGATTTGTACTGTGCCACTTCTTGAATTAGGCATTGCTGCTACTTCTCTCTGGTGTATCATAATGCCTCGGCGCTACAAGGAACCTTCATATTGCATCTTATAAGTTTTAAGTTTGAAAAACTTACTAAAGATCAATCAAAGCGAATTTGAGGAAAGAATCATTTGAACTAACTACACATACTCCAGGTTATTTTTAACAGACCCGCAGAAAGCACAGTTATAAAAATGTATGGTATTTTTCTCCACTATGTTTAAGTTGCTCAGTCCACACCTTATCAAAAGGAAACATTTACTTCTTTTAGATATCTATTCTATAGACAATTTTGGCGCCTCTCCTGAATGACTGAATTATTGGAGTCTTTTCTGGATTCGACTGTGTTCTGATTTAAGCCTCTTACTCTCTTGATCAGTATTGCCATGTCGATTACTGTTGTTTGTCTAGAAAGTTAATTAATTAGTACTAGGTCTGTGGGCGGCTGGTGTAGTGGCAGCGTACCATCCTCTTAACCGTAAAGACCCGGGTTCGATTCCCGCATTGTCAATTGGACTTTTTCATAGCTTGTCATCTCACAAAAGGCAATGGCATACCACTGTGTAGTATTTCTGCCCAGTAAACCCTTTCACATGTGCTTCGGAAGGCACGTTCAGCCGGTGGTCCCGCATGTTCGTGTAAGTTGGTACGCAACACAGATATGTGCGAAAAGGTGCCTACACTCTGAATAGAGTATGGCACATTAAGAAGAAGGTCTTTCTGATATAGCACGTCTTGTCTGTTGGTTAGTTAGCACGCTACGGTCACAGTAAAGCTTACATTTGACGCTCCAAATTGTATTTTGCATTAGTTGGAGAAAGCTTCCACACTTATCTTTAAATACAGTTTATAATAATATAATTATTATTTGTATTAGTTTGTACTGCCTAAAATAAATTGTTATAATATTTTATTGTAAGTAATACTCAGAAAATAGTCCATAAAATATATAAATGAAACTTGGTTGTGGCTGTGTGCACGTAAGAATTTAGGGAATAAAGAGACTTTGTATTTCGTGCAAATTTTATTAAAAAATCCTAGCAGAGCGCTTTCGGTAAAACCATCATCAGTGCTATTCGTCGTCAAGCAGGAGCCGCAGAAAAATTTGAGCCAACAAAACATGTAGACGGCTTTAGTAAAATATCACATTATTACACAAATTAAAAAAAAAAGTCAAACAACATTAATATTTGTTACATTTTTCCTTATTAAAGGGTGAAATTTAAAAAACTATACCATTTTGTGGAAAGACGAACATGTGATTATGTTAGGTTAAGGAACTAACTGGTTCCGTGTGCACGAAATGCAAAGTCTTTTCATTCCATAAAATATATGTCATGCATGTAAAATAGCTAGAAAATCCGGCATTTAGAAAAAAAAGCACATGCGAGTATGATTTTTATCCATTTTACATGCACTTAATACATTACTACAAACTATAAGCTGTCCATGCAATGGGTCCCTGGACACAAAAGGATCCCGGGAAATGAAATGGCTGACTAACTGGTCAATTTTGGAGATGAAGCAATGGACCTGAATATACTATGGAAATCTCATATAACACGAATACGACAGAGATAGCAACATGGATGGAGAGAGGGTTCGACGAGAACTGGAAAAACACAAAAGCCAGGCAGTCAAAGGCTATTATTAGGGAGGACCTAGCGATGAGTCCAAAGGACTTCAGTAGGGTGCAAATGAGAAACTTGACAGGCATACTGACAGGTCATTGTAGAAAGTAACACTACCTCAACAAGATAGGAAAAAGTGAGACAGGTATATGTAGATGGTGTGAAGAGGGAAGAGAAAACGCCATACATATACTTAGAGATTGTCCAGCACTAGGGCACACCAGAGAGAAATGTCTAGGAATGGCAGGACCTAAATGACCTAAGATACCTACCACTAACAGAACTCCCATCACTAGTAAGGAAACTGGGCTCTAGTAGATAAAATGAGAGCGCCAGATCAGTGCAAAAGGGATGCACACATAAGGGACAGAACAGGGTTCCGGAACCTGTGTATGCATAAAGGTTGGTGTAGAGCATAATGGGTTTAGGCCCCAGTGCCCAGGGCCCCAGCAAGGAAACTCACCATCACCATGCTTCGAAATGATACAATAATCCATCCATTTTTAATTGAGAAAAATACCTAGTAAGTAACCATGGTTACTAACTTTTTGGATCAATGGAATATAATTATGGTTTTAACCATGGTTACTGGGTTTTTAAAGCAATGCAATAATACATATTTTGTTCAATGCAATACATTTTTTGTTCAGGTTTTTTCCTCATTCGAAAATGAGCAGATTATAGTTACCCATTGTAATCTAATTTTTTTAATTCTTACTTTTTTCATAGGTTTTAAAATATTCTAATAAAAACATCTTGTTTAGTTTAAATTTAAATATTTAATAAAATACTATAGGTAAAAAAAATAAAATAATTGCTCAAAAGTGTTTAATTTCTTTCAAAAAGTGGCTGATCTGGACCTCTCGAGCCCTTTCTTCCAAGCATATGGCACTAGTTACTACATATTACTACATAATATATTTTGCTTTTACAAACCACATACACACAATACACAGGAAAAATATACTACTAAAAACAAATTTGCTAAGAATGGTCTTCACATCACAATAAAATTAAGAAAGTGTAACCATAAATAAGGCAAATATTTTTAAGAGTCAAATTAGTTGCAAATAAATCAGTATAAGCCAAAATCAGCCTAACAGATTTGCATCTTTTTAATGTAATCCTTTATTAAATATTTACATTGGAAGAGCATTGTGCTCGTGTGTGGTCCTTATAAACACTAATAACAATATATCAAAATAACCTAAACGTTTAAAAAGGCCATATTTATATCCTTGCCCCTGCGCTAACTTATTTAGTACCTTTTTACTTAGTGTCAAATCAGCACGATATCGACGTACACAAAATTCAGTCAGCTCAGTGGTACATTTGCATTTTTATGGTGGTAACAGTCAATAAATTTTTTGATACACGAAGATTACCTAAAGACATTTTAGAAATACTTGAACAATAAAACGTAATAGATATTTCTTATAATGTTATTTTAGAATAATTTTTGATTACGTTACTAATAAAACAATTAATTACATTGTTTGAATTTACAAATAAGATAGGCCTTAGAAGAATTTATAATTAAATAGTTTTGTAAAAGTTATTTTACTGTTCTTTTAATTTAGCTGGTCTTTATATGAGCAGATTTTTTTGTATACAAGTAGGTAATATATTTTTTAGAATTAAATATTAATAATAATTTACTTGTATTAACTTTTTTACTAAGTTGCATTTGAAGGAAATGAATCTTCGGTAATAGGTATAAAATTTTATATTAAATGCTGTCGAGCGCTTTCGACCAACCTAAGTCATCCTCAGGACCGACACTAAAAGTAAGGTAATAAAAATAGAATCATCGCACTTACTTGTCAAAATTACAGATACTCAGTCATATGACACAAAACAAATATAAACATTAAATATGATAAATAATTTAAAATTTACAAACAATTAGACATACATATTAAAACAATATTATAATATAATCATAATTAAAAAACGAAAAGAGTTTGCAAAAAACTACAAAAAATAATTTTATTGGTATGTCTATAGGCTGACAATACAGGCCGTTGTACAAACAAAATAAGTCATAGATAAAATTTATTTATTTAAGTAGATGAACTATTGTGTCTATGTTTAATAAGAAAATTTTGAAATATTGGTTTAAAATTATACGTAGAACGTAGAATTGACCTGGGTATTTAGACAGTTCGGGTTTATTGAAGAATTCCTTGCAATTTACAGATCTTCAAAAAGGTTTAGTCTTAATCCTTGGTGGTTAATGTTATGTAATTTTTTGCAATTATTTGGTGACAAAAATTGGTGGTCATGGTATTTAAAATGTAAAAGCCAAATAATGAAGTTGATGGTCGGTTAATGTGTTCTTTAATCCTGACTTCCAACGGTCTGCAAGTTCTACCCACATAAGTAGCTTGACATGTGTCACAATTTAACTTATAAACAGCGCTCTTTTTAGTGACGTTAATTGTATCTTTATTGTTTACTAGTGAGAAGAAAGAGTGTTAAGTGTTTAAAAGTTACTTTTATTTTATCTTTGCAGAAGTTTGGAATTCGTGCAACTTTATTCGAACAGGAACCCAAGAAAGGTAAAGAGTAATATTTTTTGGCCTTCTTTAAGACTTGTTCAGGAAAAGCAAGTTTTTTAGAGTTTATTTTGTTGAATAATTTTTCTCTTATATCTAAATTATAACCATTATTTGTGTTAAACTCAATTATTTGATTTTTATCTGACAAAAAAAGTACCAAAACTCTGTGAATGTAACTGTAAAAAGCTGACATTTTATACGAGTAAGGATGATTAGAATTTTTTGGGATAACATGATCTGTCTGGGTTGATTTTTTATAAACTTGATATTCTAGTGTGTTATTAAGTTTCGTTATTTTTAAGTCAAGAAAATTTATAGAATTGTTTGTTTCCATTTCAATTATAAATTTAATCTTTTGTTTAAATTGTTTAATTTATCCAGAATATTCTGGACATCTCTATCATTTCCATCCACAAAAGCTAAAACATCATGTACTTGACCAGTGTATAATAGGACCGTTCTAATTTTCTGCAAGGAAATCAGTTTTCAAATTGTCCAAAAATATTTCAGCTATTAGTGGTGACAAAGCTCATAGCTAATCCCATTTCCTGCTTATAAAGAGAATTATTAAAAGAGAAAAAATCTTGTTTAAGGCACAGTCTTAGTAAAGTAATAATAACTGTGTGTACCTTAGCTTGTATGTTATTATTTAATAATAAATTTGAAACAAGAGAAATTGTTTTCTCTCTAGTAATTGCATTTATTTAAGAAGTATCGCTAATACCAGAGTATTATTAGGTGAGTACAGGGTGTCCCATTTTGGGTACTTTTGCGGAGTATCTTCGTTATTTTTAACGTTAGCGGGATGCGGTTTTCGCGACAGTGTGTTTCTTTTTCGTAAAGTTAAAGATGCCGTTAACGAAATTTTCACAGTCCTTTTAGTTTGTAAAATACACGGAATTTTTGAAAATATTGCATTTTGGGACCCTCCTCGTATCTCCGTTTTTCTTCAACTTATCGAAAAGGTACAATAATACTCTGATAGATTTTTTTCCTTAGAATGTAGTGGTGTAGATAATTTTTGTTACATATTTACTATTTTTAAGTTATAAACCAAACTTATGTTTTTTTAAATGGGACACCCTGTATCGTTTCAAAAATATATAATAGTATGCGCTTTTTCTTAAAAACACGCAAATAAATAACAATTTTCTAAAACTAAATGAATTAATAATAAACAATGGAAAGTTACACTTTTAAAATTTACAATTACTAACGAAGAATTGAATACCTTGCAAGTAGGTATCTTCTTATAAATAACAAAAACAAATTTAAAAGAAATTAAAGGTGATGTTGAAAATGACGACCATTTTCTCCAATGGTCATTTTTTTAATAGCATTAAAAATAACAATTGGTCTCCTTCGCAGGTTTTAAAAGGCTAAATGAATTGCCTATCGGAGTTCTGATATGCAGTCATATCGTGTTTTATATACTTCATTTTGTATATAGCCCCATAAAAAAAATCTAAAATTGAGAGATCTGGAAATCGTGGAGGCCATCTACCCGGTCCGTTGGTACCTATCCATCTTTGAGGAAAGGTATTATCAAGAAATGCGCTTAAGAGCCTAGAGTTATGACTTGGGGCACCATCTTGTGAAGGTAAACAGCATTATATTGGGCTAATGGAATATTTTCCAATAGTTCTGGAATAACTTCCTCACGGATTTCTAGGTGCCTACGTGCTGTAAGACGTCTTTTGAAAATCCTGTAAACTATTTGTCTGCCCAAAATAAAACATGTCACTCCACCTCCAGAACGTCATTGTCGTGCTCTTTCAAATATTAAATGCTGATTTTCTGTATGCCAATTCCTGGTATTGTGACGATTAAAAACGCCCGCACTTGATAAAAAACATTCGTCTGACCAATTAACAAGTCTGACAAAATAAATTGTTACCATCAATTTGCTGCAAATACCACTAACAAAACAGTGTCCGGCGCTCGGCATCGCCAGGATGCAAATGTTGCACTATATTAAATTTGTATGGATGATACTTGAATTTCTTTAAGATCTTCTGAGAGTCAGTTTTTGGCACACCAATTTCCTTTTCAAATATTCTACATGAGGACCAAGGTGTTGCTTTTATATATCTCAAAACATGTATCTCTTTTCCTGTTATCTTTGTTGTATGTTTTAGGACGCTGGTGAACAAAGGATCCGTGCTCAAGTAAATTTGCTTTTAAACGAAAAAATATCTCAAAAAACGGTTGCCTTCTTTCTGGATATCTAACAAGCACCAACATATAATGATAATAAAGATTTTTCTAGCCATAATAGCTTACTTACCTTTGAAAATATAATTTCGAATCTTCTTGTTAATATGTAACAAAAATTATCTACACCACTGCATTCTACGGAAAAAAATCTATAGAGTACTATTTTACCTTTTCGATAGTTGAGGATAACGGAGATACGAGGGGGGCCCAAAATGGAATATTTTCAAATATGCCCTGTATTTTAAAAACTAAAAGGGCTATAAAAATTTCGTTAACGGCATCTTTAGCTTCACGAAAAAGTAGCATACTGTCGCGAAAACCGCATTCCGCCATCGTTAAGAATAACGGAGATACCCCGCAAAAGTATTGTTTTTGGTCTTTATTTGCTTGTTATTTTTCTTACTTAATTTTATTTTTTTATCTTGCCTTCTTCTATTGTCTTCTTTCCTATTTTTGTTTTTTTTTTAATTGTAATATTTTGACATTCCTCTAATGTGATAAAAGTAGGTTTTTTTCTGTAAGGTTCAATACATTTTGTTTTAAATAAGTGGTATTCCTATTTCGGAATTCTTTATTTTTGACTACAGTTTAAGCTCCTATTGTAATATCACTAATATTTTATGTTATAATCGAAAAACAGCAGATAACAATTCTAAACTGAAGCGACGATAAGAGAGGAAACCATTTTTTAGCAAAAAGAATAAACTGGTAATGCAATAAATACCAGAAATGCTTTATATATTTTATTGCTTAGTAACCAACTAGTGCACTTTATACCGTTCGGGCATAAAATGCACTTTACTGCCCGGGTGAGCATAAAGTGCACTTTATGGCCCGTGCGGGCATTAAGACAAAAACAAGATGTTAAAGTTAACGCCTTTTCTGAAGCAAGCTCTTTTAATAATTCCTGGAAAAAAACATACGAAACTTTCTTTTCTCCCTATTTTCAGGTCGTAGAACACGATTCTAACTTCAGGATCATGTTCTCCAGAAATGGAGAGGAAAAAAGTTTCATGGGCTTTTTCCACAGACACTTAAACTTACTAGTAACCTTTTATTACTTAAAGTTCAAAATTTAAATTTAAAAAATCTATTATTTAAATATCTGGATTATTCTGCATAACATTGTTTGATTAAATTCACTTAAAACTGACAATTTTGAGAGGATCCGGTGATAGTTGGATTGTCTGCAGCTAATGTTGTTAATTCAGTCACAGGTTTCTGTGGTATAATGCCAGATCCAGGAGGATCCTTGAAACCTCATTTTTTTGAAGATGAACTATCTTCTTTGTCATTTGGTGCCTCATGAATTAATTTTAAAACATCTTCTCTAGACAAAACTGTGCACGTTTTTGGCTGGTATTCTTTTGACCCTTGCTTTAAATATTCGATAAACTTATAACAATTAGCGATATTAATATTCCTATTTATCATTAAAGTCTTTTATTGAATATTTGGACCATAAGGAACTAGGGGAAAATGTTAAAGCGAGATCACCGAAATATCTAAGCAGCAAAGTAGAGTGTAGTTGTAGATGTGTATTGCCCTCGGACGACTTACAAATCCGAGGGCCTCTGAATGTAGTCCTTAGGGCATAAACATCTACTTCATATCCTTGGTACATAAATAACTATTAAATGTATACACATACTTATAAAGATTAAAATTATTCTAGCGTATATCCTTCTCAATTCTGGAAAATGCCAAATATTTTTTTTCTACCAAAATAATCCCAGAAAAGTAAAATAATTTTAAAAATCAGTTCTATTAATAAACTGTATCGCTCGAACATCCCATTAACTTAACACGCCACTCTTTAGTAATAAGGATAAGAATCAAAAATATGAGGAATACTTTGAATTTAAATAACTATCAAGTTGACTGTCGTAATAGTATATTTGTCGTAAATTCTTGGAAAATATCACTTTACACTTTATTATGGGCTTTATAATGGTTATTAATATTATGATTACAGTTTATGGAAATTGTTATTGTATTTTATGTGATCATGATTATTTTTTATTTCATTGACTTCTGGTCTTCGAGTTTGAACCTTATGCTCATGTTATTCAATATAGATGCCTGTTTTATTATAATTTAATGGCACTGGTAATAATTTTTCCTACCAAAAATATTTTACAGTGGTGGAGTAGAGGAGTGGGTGGATACGTTCTACATGTTTTTTTAACTGGCTCATGAAGAAATACTTTTTATATGATGAATAAATGCAAAAAGCTGAAGGTGATAGAAGGTAATGTGTTTTAATATGCAGGGTTCAAGAAAAATATTAATAAATAGTGTTAATACTTAATTATTTACGATCTTTTATTATTCACCTGCACCGTAAAATTTTCATTTACGGATTGTATTCACAGTTGTAGCTACATGAATTATTGGTAGGTATATCTTTTGCATACCATAAATCAGTGGTGATTTTTAAACCTATGCAAGAAATTTCGGTGTTGGTCGCTCACACGCACAACCCATCGTTCTCAGACGTGCATGTAGTGAAAGGTAGCGGCTTCGACGGTGCTGGGCTGATTAATATCCGCACATAACAGTCACATGCTAATGCGATCATGTTATTAGTATGTAATAAAGTATATAGTTATTCATTCGGGCAGTAATTCTCACTGCAGGGGAGCCCGGATCGCCCGCTGCTAAACCTCACCTTTAATGGTAATATTTATGCTGCGGCCGGGGTCGGTCGGCCAGATGCCCATATATTGTTGTCTTCTGCTCTCTTGGGGAACTTATGGAGACGCAGCCATTCGCCACGATGAAAACATTCATTTTTTTATTTTTCACATCTTCGACCGTTTAACGTGCCATGTACCTCCATATGTTGTTAATTGATTTTACTAAACCTAAATAAAATAACGAATATTAAATTAAAAATATACTCAGTGACAAAAACTAGAACACATAGTTAAAATGAAATACATTTATTAATATATTTTTATTTATTTCTTATAATAAAAGATTATAAAATTTTAATAGCTTTAGTTTAGTTTCTTTTTACAATATTATTTTTTATAAACTTTAGCAGACAAGATATTGCTCGAACCATTGACCTTGTATACACAGACGTGTCCTATTTACAGATACTACACTACTATCGACTTTCAAAATTACCTCTCGGCTATTACGTCGTAAGAGCCCTGGTGCTCTAAAAAATCGTTTTAGAAGTACAAAAGCCATTTTAAATTAAAGGTTAAATAAACACGGAAAACTCGTTTTGATGCAATCATGGATACTAAAGAGAAGAATCACTATCTCTGTGTTACAAAAATGGCCCTCAAATTGCAGTAAATTAAGATAGCGTTGGTTTTCCAAGGGATCTTTTTTAAACTTTACTTTATATTATGGAGGTTGGTGCTTTATATATTGCGGTCAAGTTCATTGATTCACACCATACCCGCCGCTACACCAGCGCCTCTTTAGTTAATGCTATTCTTGAGCCAAACAACCATAAGAGATGGTGCTTCCTACCTTTTACCGATATCGACAAATCGAGTCTTTTGACATTTTTTCGTATTCTCTTCATTTAGTAGTACTCCTTACAACTGAACATCATCACCATTGCTTAGAGTGGTGTACTCCAGGATTAAACCAGGACGATAAATGAAATAACATTGTTTTGAATGATAAGTATTAATTCTGTTTAGAAATAGACACAAATTAAAACGGAGGGGTCGTAAAAGGTTTGTGCTCCTCACTGTAGGAGTTACAGTGGAAGAACAGTTTAAAGACACTTATTTAAATTATAATAATTCCTATTAAATTATTTAAGTTAAGTTGGCTCTCATTGACTATATTCGCAGAGGCAATTTTTTTTTTCTATGCACCGCAGTATTCTATAACACTTATTGTGGAATTCATATTTAAAAACATTTTAAATTAAAAATTTAATTAATGATTTTACAACTCGTTGTAAATGCAATAGTGATGTTTCTTCTCGCATTCATCACTATGTTTTCGTAGTTCATGAATCGTGGGAAAATAATTAAAAAATACTGTTTTTTTGTTTGCTTTGTTTTCATTTTTAGTGATATTATTAGTTGATTCTGTTAATATTTTTTGCATTCCCCATATAAATGGAGCAGTTTTACAGACTAACAACTGAATGCACCCTGTTTCTTCATCCAATGACCTTTCTTTAATATATTCTTCAATTTGATTGGGTAAATTTTTGTTACTTGCTTGAGTAATCATACTAACTACTTCACTGTTATTAAGCATCCATGAAAATGGACTTTCCGCATTTATATTTTTAATAACTCTAGCTTTCAGAAGTCTTGATGGGGGCTTAAGTGACAATGATGTTCCCAACTGAAAATAATAAAAAAAATATTAATAAAATATTGAAAAACTTAGAAATGTAAACAAAAAATAATAAGAATACACAAGTAACATCAAATGAAACGTTCTATACAGTAAAAAAAAGATAAAGTAAAAAAAATCATTTTTTTCTGAGCTTGTTTTCCTTGAGTGCTCCAAGCTTTAATCTAAATATTTACTCTGCTATTTTCCCGTATAGTTAAAAATAGTAAATTTAAATTCTTTTACTTCTTTTGTTATGTTGATCGGACTCTTTTTTTTTCCTTATCGTAAAAATCAAGTTAAAACTAACTAGTTAAATTTCGCGTTACCGGTAATAGGGTTCTTTTTATTTATTAATTATCTTATCTATATTATCTATTTAATCTGTCCGGTAGCGTAGTGGTCAAAGCCTCGGCTCGCCGCGCCGGCGATCCGGGTTCGAATCCCAGCACTGCCGGGGAGACATATTTAGGTAATAGTTATTTAAAATAACGTCCGTGGTGGCACTACCGCGTTGTCTGAAAGGTGCTGTGAAATGCAATATCTGCATGTTTCAGTGCTTGGGCAGCGTTGACGGAACTGGGGCAAAAAAGATGGGTTAAACATCGGAAAACCCGGCACTCACGGTACTCTGGTACTTAGGAGCATATATGTATATGTATATGTATATGTATATGTCTAGTATATATGTATATGCAAATCCTCCGTGAGTTGTCACAAAAGATAAAAAAAAAAAATCTCGCGGTCTCTTTTTGTTTGTTGTTTTGCTCGTAGGTATGGCCCTTTTAGCTTTGCGCAAGCGGTTGCGACAGTTGGTCGCTGAAAATCCAGTTTTTGCTGGTTGGGTTTTAACCCAGTTTTTGACTCGCGTAGAGTAGCTATTGCAACTCGGGAAGTTGTTCCGCCTTTTGTCTCTTTTAAGCCTAAAATATTCTTTGTTATCGGTCTTTTTACGAATTGTTTTATTTTCAATTAAGTTAATACTTGGAGGGTGACTTAAGTCTGACGATTTTTAATAAATTTAAACTTACTGTAAATTAAAGATAAACCTTTCGTTTTGTAAAAAACCGTAAAAATCTTTGTAATAACATTTTGTTTTTTTATTATTAATAAAATTTAAGAATGGAAAATTATAACTTTTTACTTTACTTGAGTATTTGGATCCAATGAAATTAAGACTATTAAATAAAGCACAACAAAAAGCTGTGGAACAGCCCAGGAAGGAAAGCCCTGCAGGCACTCCCCTTTCTTCGCCGCGGTGGCGCCTATCGAGGGATGAAACATCTCAAATGCAGAAAACCTGCTTTAATGCGGCGGTGCTTTCGGGCAGTGTTACCAACCAAGCTCGCTGAAAATTCCCAAATTTTCTGTGAAAAAATCCCTAGAATTCCCTAGATCAAAATTAAATAGAAAAATAATTTACGAAATGACTTTATTGTCAGAAAAATACCAAAAATACATAAAAATAAAATCTCTTGATAACAATGGACATAGATAGCAAAATTAATTAACAAAAATAAAAGTTTCTAAACAAAAAAAAACAATTCTAAAAATTCTTAAAATCAATCTTTTTTTATAAAGGTTTTCCTTTTTCATAAGACTTAAATGCTTTTCATTTAATGAATAATTTTGGCAGCAGTTTTCACTAGAAAGACGAATTAAACACACTGCATTTAATGCCTCACTGGATAATTAATTTCGCTTTTTATTTTTAACGTCGGTAACGACTGAAAATACTCGCTCAGTCTCGGCATTACTGTGGGGCAACAAATAGACGAACTTGACATTTCTTTTTTCCCTTAGTATTTTGTGGGCAACAACCACTAAATACAAAAGGGCAACAACATGCAGAGAGATGCTAAGTAGCAGTTGATCTGTAATTCCCCGAAACCCGATACCACGAATTAACCCGTATTATATTAATCAGCGCAACAAGAAGCAATTTTTGAAAAGATACAATGGTCAAACCATAACCCAGGGTATAAGGATTTAATAGGTACTTGTCATTAGTAGTCCATTTAATATTAAAATTGATAAATTGACTGAAATTCTATAAATTGAACTGAAAACAATCCAAAGTTGAAAATTCCCTAGATATTAGATAAAATTCCCTTTTTCCCTATTGTAGGAAAAAATCCCTAGAACTAGGGAATAATTTCCTAGGTTGGCATTACTGCTTTCGGGATGCAGCCTCTGTTAACCAGGATAACTATCACTTACTTTGGCGCGGTGACTTTTAAGAGACGACCAAGTACAAAAATACCAAACTACCCATTTGGCTCCCGGGATCATAGGGTGAACTTTGAAGCGTCGCGCGCAGCGTCGACGGCAAATCTATCTCTGATTCAAGACCAAATTTGCTTCAAACCGACCGCGGTAGAAGGGGTAGAAAAAGAACCCAAGGCCCTAAGGGATGTGAATATCCGTTATCTGCCGTTTTAGGGGCATAGCAGCCATCTGAGGTTAGTACCGCCCTTTAAACGGCTTTAACAAGTACGGGCATCAACTGTCCAACAAAAGAAGACCAAGTACAACCCAAACAACCTCTGGTAAAGAGTTACAAATTCCCAAACACTGTCGCCATGACAGAGCAAGACGTGGGCGCCACTTTTGGCAAACACTCAAAAATTACGATATATCAAAATTTACTAATTAAAGGCTGCCGAAGAGCCAATAAGGTGCGAGGAGTGGACCGACGGCTCTGCGGAGAACCCATACGATGCCCGCACTTCCCAATATTACACAGATTTCCCCATACCAGAAGCTGTAGCAACCAATGCCCTTAAAACACTAGAACAGAGGTGGATTGAATGTGATGCAAGGCGTCGCGCAGCGTGTCGTCCTATGGTGGTGAAAGAGAGCCCAATTCCAGCCAGGCATGGGGAACTATCCGGCACCTGTTCAGTCTTGAAAAAGACGAAAGTCCCTGAGGAGATCCATCCTGACCCCTAGTCTCCCAGAAATGAGCCTTCCCCCTCATTTCAAGGTGAATAGCGATTAACTTCATCGGCCACACTTTGCTTTTTGACAAATCTTTATTTTGTTTAAAAGGAATGCATTAGCATTAAACTATTAATATTTTTTAGATTAAAAGCCACAACAACTACAAAAAAAATATTTAGTGCAGTTTTATTCGTATACACATAAAAGCTTATTTTATACAAGAAAATTTGAACGCTCCCTATGTTTCTTATTTTTAACAAAGTGTCTAAGCCAGGGGCACACCCAGGAAAAAATTTCGAAATTACTGCATACCTACAAGTTTTAAACAAAAAAATTATTTCTCATAAACAGAATATTACACTTATCGGTAAACAAAAATAAAATTATACATTTGGGCTGTTCCTAGCATACACAAGTTAAACTAAGTTTAAGAAAAGAAAATTAAAAAAAAAAATCTAAAATATTTTCTACACATGGGGTCAAGTTTCTATAAATATGTAAAAGAGTAAGCCATTTAGCCTGTTTTCTGAAGAACTATTTCTGAAATAATTTTTTCAGTCTACTCAGTGGAAAAACTGCGTTCACCTTCCCAATTGTCGCTTTGCCATTTCAAAATTTTATCACTATATCACTGGTTTTCTAATTATAAATTTATAATAATAGGAACCCCGCTAAAAAATATACGCTTGTTTTACTTGTTTAGTTACAACGGAACAAAGGGCATTAGATTTTTTACTAGCAACGCGGCAGTCGGCCCAAACTGACAACGGACGCGCAGGGGAAAACAGGAGACGATCGATGATCGATCAATGTCGGGTTGCCAAATGGTTTGGATGGTTTGAGCGATTTCTCGAATTTTAGATTAATTTTTCTTAAATTACATAGTAGAAATTAATTAAGGATTGCGTTTAAATACTCAAACAAAAAATTAAACTTTATATTACTTCATGACTCTTGTTAATTAATAGTTTCGGTAACTTTTATAACGGAAAAACATATTAATATAAAATTTTTCTAAAATTTGCAAAATAATTTTAAATCACGGCTGAATTTCGGGGGGGGTTTTAAACCCCAAAACTCCCCCACCCCCTTGGGTGCGCCACTGGTCTAAGCGCACGGTAGTACGCCAGGCCAAGTTCTGGTCTACCGCACGAATGTGTGTCTTTAACACGAAATTTATCAGGCTGTTTTTCCACCTAGCATAACTTTGGTCTTGTTTTACATAATGGTACGAAATTTGGTATATAAATGTACATAAGTATTGTAATTACCTGTATGTATAAATTGGGAAAGTTATGTCAAGTGATCTCTGAGATATTAGAATTTAAAAATCGCCAAAAATTTACTGACTGAGTAACTCACTGAATCATTAAAATTATGGGGTATTTAAATTTAATGGAGACGTAAAAATTTAACATTTGGTATGTAAGTAGGTTTTAACAAACAAGTAAAGGAAAAATTAAAAAGCTACAATTTTTTTCTCTGAATTTACCAATAAATAGGTATACTGAGAAAACAGGAATGAAATTCCCCTCCCCCATTTATTTTTCATTTATTAAACTAATAATCAAAAAAAAAAGAAATCTCACCAAAACACTTCTAAAATAACAGTCAAGTTCCCATTCAAAAAACTCGGCCTCCCAAAGTACTGAGATCTACAATTAGACCAAGTTCTGTTTATAATTTTGTTTCACTCTTTTTTGACTTGTAAGTTTCTTACAGATCTCTCTGTATTGATGAAAAAAAAATCTGTATTAACAAAAAAATAATATTTATTAAAACAGACAGATCAGTAAAAAAAGATTGGAACAAAATTGTGGTTTTAAATCTCATTACTTTAGAAGCCGAAATTTTTGAATGGGTATTTGGCCCTTATTTTACACAAGTGTTTTTTGTAACTTAAATTACTTCAAGTAATAGTGATGTTGATTCTCGCATTCATTATATTGTCTCAGATATTAGACGATTATTCTAAATTTAATTACTTTCCATTTTCTTAACCGTAACAAGTAAAAAAGACCGCTTACTGCCCTAGAAACATATACAGTAAACAAGATTGTACAAAAATAAGATTTTATATTATTTATTAACTAAATATTAGGTTAATAAAGTGCTAATAAAAATAAAAATATTATAACTTACCAACTGAGCTAAAAAAATTAAACCATTTATCGCAATTGCACCAATTTTCTTAGCATTAAATCCCAGTACCTTAAAAAATCCAGTGAGGATGCCACTACTAAAAGAACTGTCTTTAGTTTTTGTATTTGGTAAGTTAGCAAATGTTTCAGATACCAGTTTTGCAATTCCACTAGATTGGTCTAATCTTAAAATTGTTTCTGCAAATTTAAATCCAGATTTTACTGTATCAAACATTGTAAAGCCACTTTCTGTTTTTGAAGGAACAGGTATTGTGCTCATAGCTATTAGAACAATAAATAGTATTAAATTCATGCTGGAATAGATGCTTTGTTAGTAGATATATTTTAAATTTAAAAAAATGTATAGGCCTGCATCAAAACAAAAATTGTGGCGGAAGTACTTTCCGTAAATAATAACAGTTTGCTTGGATCGTCAAGTGTGAAGAATTAGAAAATTGTTGCTCGTGAGACACCTATTGGCCATAACATAGCGGTAAATGAACATGATATTTGGGTTGTTTGTTGGTTGTTTGCACCAACCTTAGAACTGCTTTTTACAATTTAATTTTTTTATAAAAACCCTAGCGTAATTTTTATTTTTTGATTTCAACCAAACGCGTTGATAACAATTTGCTTTAATAGTCCGGATACATCTGTAATTCACCGTTAAATGATTTTGGAAGAACATGAATCAAGAGGAAACCTTTTGCATTCCCTTTAAAAACAGATCAACTACAAAGTGTCGGAAAGAAATATTAGATCCTACGAAAGGGGGTGTTTTTTTACCGATTTTTTTTTTACCCCCAACCATAAAATTATCAAAAAACGTTTTTTTAATTTAAATATGATAATAAAAATTACATTTAAGGGCTTAGAAGGTCTAAATTTACCCTTTTGTACCCCCTACACCCCTAATGTACTTTATGTACTTTCTAATATTATGTTCGAATTCGGTGTCCCAAAAAACCTCTATGTACCATTTAAAACGGGAAAAACTCCTTTTTTAGCGAAATGTAGGTTTTAGGGGTGTAGGGGGTAAAAAAGGGTAAATTTACCCTGTCTAAGCCCTCAAATGTAATTTCTGATATTATATTCGAATTCAGTGGCCCAAAAAACCTATATTAACCATTAAAAATGGCAAAAGAAACGTTTTGTAAATAATTTTATGCTTAAGGGGTAGAAAGGGTAAAAAAAAGGGATAAAAAACACCCCCTTTTGTAGGATCTAATATTCCTGTCCGACACTTTGTAGTTGATCTGTTTGGTTTCATCTCGACTGATGTCCTTCCAAAATAATTTCTAGATTAGAAGTGTTTTTTGACAGATTTACCCATATTATAATTGCTTAACGTGTTACTCATGATAATATCTTTGTTCAATTTTGGAAAAATAAATATTTTTTTTTTAACTTTTACCGATCTAATTCATATTTTAAGTATTATTGTTTTTCCAAAGCAATTAACTGAGTTAACCCATGTTGTAGTTCCCTACTCTTTAAACCAAAGCAACAAGAACCTAAAGTATGGACAAGTAGCTGCTTTCCAAAGACGCAAATAAAAAGATAAAAGAAAAAAGTTCCCCGGTCAAAGTAATAAAATACCCCCGTACCTATCCAATAATTTGGGTTCAGATGGGAAGCACATCGATCCAGCCTTCTAACAATATACAAATCCCTAGTCCTCTCCAAACTGGACTACGGATGTATAGTATACTCATCTGCCAACACAAATCAAATTAAAAGACTAGACTCAATCCATAACAACGGACTGATGTTGTCTCTGGGAGCTTTTCGAACAAGCCCAATTATTAGTATCTATTGCGAATCTGAAAGCACATCACTATATGAACGCAGAGAACTCCTTCTTATGCAATATGCAGACAGCCTAAGATTTAGAAAACACATATCACACTATAAATACTTTTTCTATCCCCAATATACAACTAGATCGGGAAACAATAAAGCCACCAATATTAGATATAAAAACATCACGGAAAGACTCTCTATAACATACCCACCAACTTACACAATAGATAAATATCAATTTCCCCCTTGGAATATCCCTACCGTCACATTTGACTACACTATGCTACAATATCCAAAGAACGAATTTAGCAACGACTCTATTAAAAGACTCTTTAAAGATCTGATCAAAACAAAATACGATAGACATAGGATTATTTATACCGACGGATCTAAGACAGATAACAAAGTTGGATCAGCAATATTTTCTGAACAGAAAGAAATGTCATACTTACTACACAGTTCAACAGGAATACTAACTGCAGAATTGTTCGCAATCAACCAAGCATTGGAACTTATACTAAAGGAGAATAATAAAAACTACATTATAGCTAGTGATTCACTTAATTCAATCGAATTAATAAAGTCATATTGCTCTACACATCCCCTCGTAACACAGATACACAATAAACTACAAAGAACACATATCAAGAACAAGAGCGCAAACTTTATATGGATTCCTAGTCATGTTGGCATACCAGGAAATGAATATGTAGACAATCTGGCAAAATTAAATCACAACAATTATATAGAGATTAAAAACATATTCTGGAATCGTGACTTAAAGCTAATATCATTAAATATCTCAAAAAAACCTTATCCAACATAAATGGGACCTCTTACACAAACCAAACAAACTTCATGAACTTAAAGAAACATTTTTTGCAAACACATAATAACCTCCCAGGAAAATCACTAACACTAATGGCTAGACTACGCATAGGACACACTTTATTAACACACAAATATATCATAGAAAAAACTGACCCTCCTATATGCCAAACATGCAACACACAATTAACAATTAAACACATATTTAATGAATGTAACAAATATGCCAAAAGTTTAAAAAACCTTGACATCACCGGAAACCTAAAGAATAAACTGTCGTATGATAACACTGAAAAAATAATAATATTCCTTAAAGAAGCATCCTTATAAAATCAAATTTAAACACAAAAGAAACCCTTATCTTTAGAAAAATATAAACTAACTTTACAGACACGAAAAAATCCTAAGGATTAAAGTGTCTATAATTAATATCACTCTCTCTCTCTTTATTGTGCTGTGATTTAGTCGATTTTATAAATTGCGGAAAAATCGAAAACAAGCTATTTTAAAAAATAAAAAGAATGTTTTTATTTTTACTATAAAATATTTATTATTTTAATAAGTGCGGCAAGTTATATTTTCCTGCACGCGACTGCAGATACCTAAATGACGCGAAGCAAAGTTAGAGCAAGCAGTATGCATTTAGTTTCCGCAAAAGTTCAAGGATCTAGAATTTTTCTACAAGTATTAAAACAACACTGCTATTTTTTTAAATTGTATATTGTCTTTAAAAAATATATGTAACAATTTAATTTATTATTTAAATTAATATTAAATGTACAATATACAGCATATATTTAGAGTGGGGTGTGGGTAGGGTTGCCAGATGGTATTCAAAAGGAGGACATATGTCTTCCTTTTCCATATTTTGTTTTTCCGTCCTCCCTTACATATCGTATGTCCTCCTTTTAATATACGTCTTTAAAGAGAGTGGATTACGTTGCTAAAAGAGAACGAAAACCTAAAATATGACGATTTAGTTCCATGCATTGAGTTCTTGAGCGCCAGAGGTGTAGAGATTGACAATGCTAAACCACATGATTAGTTTTGTAACCTGATTTTATTTCTTAAATTAAGAGAAAAATAGACTAAGTGTGGAGTCAGTAAAATATTTGATTCTGGTTCAATACATTTTCAAAACATGTCATGTGAAGATTTTTATAAATATTTGTTAAAAAAATCAAGATCTTCTTGCAAAAATTGGCAGCTCAGCTAAATATGACTAGAATAAAGTCAATTAGATTTACAAAAAATGGTTTTATTGTAAATGTCCTGCCTTTTTAAAGAAAGTCCTCCCTTTTAGACTCATTAGCCCTCCTTTATCAAATTATCATCTGGCAACCCTAGATGTGGGTCCCATGTCTCGCTTTAAAGATAAAAATTTTTAAAAATCCTAGTCGTGTACAATGATTTTTGTTGGAAAAAAAGTAATTGATACATTTAAAAACCATGTCTTAAATGCATGTAAGTTGACTAAAAAATATTTTGAAAAGAAATATTAAGCTATATTCAAAAAAATACTACTTACTCTCTGTTCTTATTTATACAGTACTTCTATTTGTCGTTCTCTCCTAAAGTTTCTTAACACCTTATACTTATTATTATATAAGATATCGTAGCCAAATCTTACTTTTTTATTTCACGGGGCAAGTTAACACGGCTAATTTTTATTATTTAACTTTAACCAGGGGCTTAAGTGATTAAACGGATATACTGGGAAAAATTTAATAAAATTAAAAAATAATCAAGAACTGGTGAATGATTAATAAACTCATCAGCTACTAGGTTTTGCAAAAAATACGAATCCGATGTGACTGCTGCTTTGGTTAATAAAGTTTAGAAACTTTGTTAAAGATGATATCGATATTAATAAAATTAGCAAAATCAGCCAGTCGGCTGAATATCCGTTGATTAAAAATAAGTTTGTTGCATCTAGTGTATCTAACATTTGTACAGCATTAATTATATTTATAACATTGCCAGTCGCAGTTGCAAGTAGCGAAAGGTCGTTTTCAAAACTAAAAAAGATAAAAAGCTATGAAACTCGATGACTAGTACTAGGCTATGTGATCTATATAATTAATTAGTATAATTAGTATTGAACATAGGAGATCTCGATGTTTAAATTTAGACAAGTTAGCTAAACAAATTTTGCAGTTGAAAAATCTTCAGGGTTTTGTTAGCGATTAAATTCGACCCATTACATTTAATATGAACCAAAGCCATGTAATACAAAATTGTAAATACGTTTGTTTAATATAATAAAGTTAAAAATAAAAAAAATTTATATCAATAATTTTTTAGGTCTCAAATAAAAGTCCGTAATGTAAAATTTGTATGTCTAAGAACTATATAAATAAATATTACAATTATGTTTTATGATATAATGTAACATAATGTAAATATATTTAGGAAAAGGTTAAAAAATAATATTGCCAGTTGAGAGTAAGGACGAAGTTGTTTATTTTTCCTAAAAACTCGCATTGGGGCGAAGTTATTCTTAGTTACGCTACTAATTTTAACCCCTACCTTCAATGGTGAAATATTTTTTCAGCGATCGTTTATTTGAGTTTTATTAAAGTATACAAAATCATTTATTTTAAGCCCTCATTAACGCATGACTTTCTAGAAAGAAACAATTATAGTATAGGCAACTAAAACACACAAAGCAAAATTGTGTCTACTTATAACCTTGTTATCCAACCATCAAACATTATAACATCTTTCAAGTTGGTTGTCTAAAACCGAAATTCATCCCAAAAAATAATTAAGAAAAATATGATATTTATAACTTAATAACAAAACAATCATCGGAAAAATATTGTAACTAACTCGGGTATTATTTGGCAATAAATAAACTTAACCCTTAACGCGTTCGCTTGACTCGCGCGTTAAATGGCGTTAATCATTAATCGTCTCTATTAATACCCTCCTTTGTTAAAGAGCTATTAAACTTATATTTACGTAGTAAATATGACCGCATTCGAAATACTTAAATTGGTTGGTGCAAATACTATATAAACTTTTTTCAACAGAATTTCCGTATGACATCCTAAGGTAATTTGTCACTCTTTTATCGCCTTACTCTCTTTGCAGTAAAAAATGGTTAGTGTGACTGTTTGTGCGCCTATATTTTTTATTCTCTGCGTAAGGAGTGAAGATTTTGAATCGTTAATTGATATTGATTCATTAAGTGAACTACCACTGGAATCATTGTTAAATGTTAAAAAGAATATATTAGAACTTGAAGGAAATGATATCGATTCCGTCAATAAGAAAAACGATTCTTCAAGTTACGGTAGGAAAACTTTATTATAATACGTGCTATATAAATAAACGTAAATTTTTATACTTTAAAAATATTAAAATTATGTAAATTATTATTATTCAAAAATGTTTTAATATAAAAAAAAGTTTTTTGTGCCATTTTAAATGCGACTGTCCTATTTTTATTATAAAATGCAATACCCACATTTTTTTAAAGTAAATCTTATGACTACGATCCCAAATTTCATTTTAAACTAATTTTTATTTTTATATTATACTTTTTTTGCTTTTAAAACTGCGTAATAAACCTTAGCTTAAAATAACAACAAACCTAATGTAGTGATTGCCATGACAGAAAGAAATAATTTAGGATACACATTTGGAGTAACAAAATTATTAATTCTTTAAATTTATGTTACATAAAGAGGCCTAAAATTTTGTTGTTTTAATAATACGGATACATTTTAACACAAATTTAATTTTAAAGAAAAAGGATATATACAGGGTGTAAAAAGTATGATGCTCACGATTTTAATGGGCGATAGTGGAGCTTAAAACAAGACGAAAAAGCCAAGAACATATGGGTCAATAGTCAATTGTTTTTAAAATATGACTTTCAAAGTTTAAAAAAGTTGGCAACAACGCGCCCGTTTCATCGTAGCGAGTCGAACGTCGAAGGTTTTTTGCGAGGTTTAGCATATTTACACTTTTTTAGGGAGATGATCATTTACATACAAATAATAAAAATTACTTCTTGCAATTTATTTTAATTTTTAATTTGGAATTAAATTTAAGTAAAAAACCATAAATAATTATTGTTTGGCTTTTATTTGTAATTAAAAAATAGTTGTACTTACCAAAAGATTAGGCTAATTTTAAGAACACAAATTATTATGTTTTAAAACAGCCCTTTTTTATTTTGCTGTAAGAATAAGATTTCTCGGTTGCAGACATTCCGTTTTTAAAAATATTTGGTACATTTGCACTACGGTTGTCGTAAATTTAAAACATATTTTCCCGATTTAAAAAAACTTTACTTCACGCACAAGGCTTGTGGGTAGCTCTGTTGCCAATGGTTTTTTAACTTTTTAACAGAGGCAAAATTTATTTTTATTTTTTTTTTTTTATTTCTAAACTGAAACATTTACAACTTAGTTTATTTTATTAACAAGTGAGTCTACTGATAAATGATTAGGACGAAAGTTTTCAATTGTTAAGATTTTCAAAAATAAATACTTCTAAAGTTCTAACTTTGACATCGTTTAGACAAAAATCTATCAAGTTTTGACACATGTGTCATATAATCTTTTTGACTAGTTTTGAGCCCCACTATCGCCCATTTAAATCGTAAGCATCGTACTTTTTTACCCTATAATATATATATATATATATATATATATATATATATATATATATATATATATATATATATATATATATATATATATATATATATATATATATATATATATATATATATATTTTATATATATATATATATATATATATATATATATATATATATATATATATATATATATATATATATATAAGGGTGATTCACGTTGAGTGTCCTATTAAAAGTTCTGGAAAACCAAAAAACAGAACTTTTTGAAATTTGGCACCCGATTATAAGAGGTAATAAACTACATTTTTAAAATATTTTGGCATGTGCAGCGTTGCCAGATCTAACGGAAACCAATGGCAACATTGTAATTTTAAATGGAACACCCTATTTTTTATTGCAATTTCGGATTCTACATGGAATTCTAAATACTTATATCTTCCTATACCTATATCTAACCGTTTTTGAGAAAATAATTAATTACTATTTTTTTAAAGAAACATCACCATGTCAAAAAGGTTTGATATTTACGAGCCTAACTGAGCTGGATACTAGAAAATTTTTTTGGGGTTAGCTAATGCATGTATTTATTGGATCTACATGCTATAATGGCTTTATGTCTTACAGGGTGTCCCAAATAATTTGCAATTTTACTGAAATTTAGTAATGATTAAAACTTATTTTTTTTTAAATACAACATACTCTATTTTTTCTCATTTTCGAATAGACCAATAATTTACTCCCCTATCATAAGAATATCTTTGGGGAACTATAAAAGAGCGGGTGTATAAAGGCACCCCGATAGAAACACGTCAGGATTTGGAAAATCGGGTACGTCAAGCTTTTGACGAATTAGATCCTGAGGAAATTCGAAGAGCAACAACGACAAAACAATTAACATGTATGCACGAATGCCTTACTGCAAATGGTGGTCATTTTAAACAATTTAATTATTAGTTACTTTTCTTTTTTAGATATAAGTTAAAAATCATATTTTTTGTTTAAATAATAAAAATTAAACGCTTAAAAAATTAAAATTCGCTTATATTTAAAAAACGGCATTTTGTAGGTAAATTATTAGTCTATTTAAAAATGGGATAAAATATAGTATGTCGTATTTAAAGAAAATGAGTTTAAAGCATTATTAAATTTCGGTAAAAATGCAAATTATTTGGGACACCCTGTAAGACATATAGCCATTATAGATGTAGATCATAAATACTAATTAGCTAACCCCAAAAAAATTTGATCCAGCTCAATTAGCACGTAAATATCAAACCTTTTTACATGGTGATGTTTCTTAAAAATAGTAATTAATTTTTTTCTCAAAAACGGAGATTAGTATGGGAAGATATTAACAAAAATTACTTAGAATTCTATGTAGAATCCGAAAATGAAAAAAAAAGGGGTGTTCCATTTAAAATTACAATTTGCCTTGGTTTCCCTTAGATCTGGCCTGCAT